>VXAD01010748.1:79197-195315 GCA_013399195.1 Dicrurus megarhynchus
GTGCGTGTTCCCATCGTCCCGGTGTGAGTGTGCGCATCGTCCGCGGTGCGTGTTCCCATCGTCCCGGTGTGAGTGTGCGCATTGTCCCCAGTCCATGCACGCATTGTCCCAGTCCCTGTGCGCATCGTCCCAGTCCGTGTGTGCATCCCCCCGTCTGTGCGGGCATCATCCCCGCTGCGTGTGCAGAGCATCCCGATCCATGTGCACGTTGTCCCAGTCTGTGTGGGGACCATCCCGGCACACAAGCATGGCCCCAGTGCATGTGCAGAATGGTTTGGGTTGCAAGGGACCTTAAAGCCCATCCAGTGCTGCCCCCTGCTATGGGCAGGGACACCTCCCACTGTCCCAGGTTGCTCCAAGCTCTGTCCAACCTGGCCTTTGGCACCGCCAGGGATGGGGCAGCCACAGCTTCTCTGGGCACCCTGTGCCAGGGCCTCCCCACCCTCACAGGGAAGGATTTATTCTTAATGTCCACTCGAAATGTCTAAGTTTCAGTTTATAAATATCTAAGAAAATGTGACAGCATAAACTTCTGGGCTGGCTGTGCTGACAGGACACGGGCAGCCCTTGAGCTGTTCCCACTGACAGACCTGCAGGGTAATGCTGGAGCCCCCAGGTCCTCTCACAGAGCGACCTGCCCAGAACCTGGCCTGAAATCAAACTTCTAAACCACTTAAACCACCCGCTACCCTTGCCAGGTGCTCAGAACAGCGCAGACCACATCACATGAGCAAAGAGGCTTGAGGTCTTTGGGCAGGTGTTTATTATCAGCCTGTCTGTGCCAGCCTGGCCGTGCCACTACACAGGCGTGCCCTCCTGTGCCTGCTTCTCTTGCACCTGCTTCTCCTGCTGTGCCCGTGCTGCCCTTGCTTTCGCCTGCCACTCTCTCCTCTGCTTCAGTCTCTCTGCTGCTTTTAGCTTCTGCTTCTCCTGGAACACCTGTGGAAACAGAAGGGAGAGATAGAACTGCCTGCAGAGCTGCTCCCCAGGCTGTCTGCTGTGGGCAGAGTGGTTCCAGCAGGAGCCAGATCAAATCCTCCCTCTGTGCCTTCCTTGCTCCAGGGAGCTATCTGGGATTATTCTGTTACAGCCACCCAGTCACAGAATCACTGAATCATTCAGGTTGGAAAAGACCTCTGAGACCACAGAGTCCAACCTGTGACCGACCCCCACTTTGTCAACCAGACAGAGCACTGAGTGCCGTATCCAGTCATTCCTTGGACACCTTTGGTCCAGTCCTTTGGTTATCATTTCATTGGACTGAAATTTAGCATTTACAAACCGAAGGCATGTCCAGCTTTTGGTTCTGCTCAGTTATACCAAGATCTACTGCACTCAGCAGTTACACCCATATATTCTGAGCAAATCAGGGCAGACAGTGGGTGCACCCACGTTTCTGTTAGCAACTGCCATCAAATTATCTCACATATCAGTTCCCATACCAGGATTCGAGAAAAAAGCTGGTTTGAATAACACATTTTTGAGCAAACCAGTAACCCATCCTGAAGTGCCTGAGTACAGCATGTGTCAGTACCCATGACATAAATGTCCCCCATGGAGCTCTTGGCTGAGCCTCAGACAGGATCAAAGTCAAAGCCTGGCTTAGGAAGACTCGGCTATCAGTCACTTCTGACTTCTACAGAGGGGTTCTTCCCTGTCCAGCCTGCTCCATACCTTGATGCAGAAAGCCTTCTTGACCAGCCAGCGCTTGGTGATGCGGCGGATGTGGGGCTGGGTGGGGCTGTACTGGATGTCCAGCTGTTTGCAGGTGTTCTCGAAGGTGCTGTAGTTCACCCGGCGCAGGTACCCCAGCATCTTCCTCCGCCGGTCCACATCCATCAGCATGCACCGACGGTTACTTTTGTCCTGCAAAGCACCCAACGTTCACTCCACTGCAGACAGATCGTCCTGCCATTCCAATAAATTACTGAGAACAGACCAGATTTTGGCTGAAAGGGAACGATCAGGTTAAGGACAGAGTCTTAGAACAATTTCTGTTGGCAGATGCTGCGAGTACATCAGGTCAGCACAGGATGATCCAAGGAGATCTCATTTACTTTGCACTGGAATTGCTTTCTCTGTTTCACGGCTCCACCTTCACTTTCCCTGAAGACTGTTTTCAGCTTCTGTACAGCTTCAGGCTGTGCCAAAGCTGCAGGGAAGGTCTTCTGGCTAAAACCTGCTTCCCCTGAAGTGTGCTGCTTCAGAATAACACAGAAGCATTTACCTTTGTTTTGCCAGAAATTAAATATGAAAATCATCTGTGACTTGGCTCTGACTGTCTGGTTGTTCTTTGGAAGGGCACAAGTGTAGCCTGAGCCATACCAGTCAGGGCAATCCCTCATGGGAGACATCTCCCTGTCCTATACGAGTGATTTGTGTAAAGAACAGGCTTCAGCCAAGGAATTACAAAAGGTCTCTGCTGCAACTCCTGGTACAGCTTCTGGTTTGTCATAGAAAGTTCAATTCTGTTCTCTTGTACCCTTCAAGTTTTCATGAGTAACAATTATGCACTTCTTTCAGATGCAGTTATCAATCCATTTCCCACCTTTTGCCCTGCATAAGGAATCTTTAATATCTCTTGTTCATAAATTCAGTCGAGATGTCTCAAATTTGGGCCTGAACCCAGGCTGCTGCAGGCAGGGAGGTAGGACATTCACACAGTGTTGTCCACCAAACATTTCCATGAGCAGAACAAGCACGGACTTTGCTCTTTGTTTATTACTGCAGCTGCATTCATTAATTAGTGAAAACTAAGTTGTGAAGCCACATCTGCAGTGATGAGAAATGGAGTTCAACTCTGCCCAAAGGAATTAGCTCAGCCATTTCCTCCACTACAGTAACAAACCAGAACACGGAGTTGGCGAGAATCCAGCTGTGCCTGAGCCAGCAGCTCCCCACACTGGCACCAGGAAACAGCTGTAACTATTTTATAAACCTCCTTAGGAAAGCCATAATCCCCAGGATTAAAATCCTTTTGTTATAAACTGAGAAAACCACCTGAGCAGCTGCTGTGTGTGGACTCAGGTCCCTGAGTTACCTTGGGATGCCTCTGGAGGTGCTCCTCGAGCGTGCGTATCCTGGCAGTCAAAACAGCAACTGTAAAGAACAGAGAGAAGCTGTGTGAGAGCAGCAGCTTTCCCAGCTGATCCACGATCATCTGCCTTGCCTCAAGCTGCCAGCTGAGCACTGCTGCTGCTCCTGCAGGTACCCACAGCAGCACAGCAGGGACTGCCCAGGGCAAAACACTGCCCACAGGAAACACTGTCCACAACACGCACTGCCCACACCAGCCACTCCCCACAGCCCACCGGACAGAGCACAACAAACCACAGCACACAACCTGCAGAGCTGTGACTGTTATGAGGCTGCTCAATTATAGGGTAAGATTTTAGCAACCCATCATACAAATTTATCTGTGAATTTATTCCTCTTGCACTCATTCAATTCCCAGTGATTTGACATTCATTTCACCTCATGGGATTTAAGCTCTGGGGGAGCAGACAGCAATAAAGGGTTTTTTTTCCAAGGGCAGCAGCCATGTCCCTCTGCAGGGAGGGGCTGGTGGCAGCCTGCAGAACCAAAGGGCTTTACTGATGACCAAGGGGTGGTCAGTGTTGGTCAGTGCAACATGGCCTTTGTCCCTGCACTGTCCCCACAGTGTGCCTCAGTCACAGCCCTCTGATGCAGAGAAAAATCTGGGTTCCATGGCTGAATTTGGTTCATTTTGGTAACAGCTGCAGCTCAGTGCTTCATGTCACAGAAGCACTCCAAGCAGAATAATGCACACACTGCCTTTGGAGGGTGGACGTGGAGCAGGAATTTGGAAGCACCCCAGCAGCCTCTGCAACTCTCCCAGACCTGGAGCAGTCCTCCAGGGCATGCTGCAGGCTACCTGCCTTTCAGGGGCTCTCCTGGAGGAGATTCTCCTGAATTATACAGCAAACTGGAAGTGCTGGGGTGGGAACAGCTGAATAGAAGCAGAGATGTTTCATCTGCCAACAATATCCTTCCCTTTTCAAACTTGCCTTGCACCTCAAAGGAGCCATTGTCTTTGGGAGACCTCCTGACCTTCTCCACCAGCTGCTGTGTCTTTACCTTCATCTTCTCCTTCTGTGGGTCACAGGAAAGAGGGTGTCACTGTCTCAGGAACACTAGAGGTCGGAGACACTCAGCTCTCTTCCCAAACACCCAGATAAAGGCTTTGTAATTCAGACCTTTACTCAGTGCTTTTGCACCTCTTTAAGCTGAAGTGGCAAGCATAGAAGAATGGTGAGATCTTTGTGCCACTTTCCTACCTGTTTACTTTGTTTTCTGGGCATATGGAAAGCAAAAATAACTTGAAGGACATCTGCTGTCCCGTGCAGTGGTTTGTAGAACACAGGGGGTCAGCCACGAGCAGCAACAGAACAGCTCACTGCCCTGTCACCCCTGAATACTTTCTTCTCTTATTTTCATATGCAACTGTTACCATAAAGAAGACTGGGTGATAAATTTTAAGAGCAAACCAGACTTATCACTGTAATGTATTTCATCACCCCAGATTTATGGTCACTTCAAAATACAGAAAGTGAAAGATATTTAACAACACAGACAAGTCTCACATAAAGGTGTTCATTAAATCTATTTTTTTTCAAGCAAGCAGAGTGACACTGACCTGACTTGCCATTTCCAGGGACAACAGCCGTTTCACTACATCATCCACGCTGCAAGGAGATGGCAAATGAACTTATAAACTAGAAACAAGTCTATTTAACAGCAAAAATGAGCTCAGGTTCTCAGAACATACTCACTTTTCTCAGCTTTAATTTACTCTACAAATTTACAGGGACCCTCCTCCCCTCCCAAATGTGGCAGCTGTAAACTGGTGCTCACACTCCTAAGCAAAATCATGGCTCAGATTACAGGAGTATCGAGTAGTTTTGCTGCAAAAATATTTCATTTAAAGACTGGTTCCTTCAGAGATGGGTGAAAGTCACAGTCGGGCCACTGGGGGCCCTCCCTGCACCACACACGAGCAACTCTGCATCAGAGCACAACAGTGCTGAGCCCCAGACCCCAAATTCAGCAGCAGCTGACTTCATGTTGAGTTGTTTAACGACACTCTCCATTACCTGAGTTCAAGACAGGCACAGATTATTTGCAAGATGACTATTTCCAGTATTTCAAAATTATTTCCTTTTTTTCCCCTATGGACTACAAAGCCCACAGAGCAGGTGGGCACCAGCACTGGAGCTCACATGGAGTAAACAATCAAGCCCTGACCACTGACTGTGTCTGTAAATTTGACTTTCAAACTGACTTTGCAATTTTTGTTTCCGCAGAGCATTAACAATTAATTAGTGAGCAGGTGACAACTTGCACATACCATGGTTATATGTAAGATACAAACCCCTGCAGTGAGCAGCCATTCCCTCTCCCTGTTCATACCTGTTCATTATCGGGAGATTGGCATAATCCTTCTTCAGCAAGGTGGGAGGAAGGTCATCCAGATGGCTGGGGATGTCTACAAAGAGATAAACATTTGAGGAAAAGCAGGACAAAGTCAGAGCTCTGACCTTGCAAACCAGATCAGAGGAAACATGTTCTGAAGGAAACTGACTGTGTGCTCCTAACAAGAAGAACTGAAAAGATCCAGCCAAGATGGCAGGAACTGAGTGAAAAAAATAGGTTCAGTCTCTGCCCTTCAGCACTCTGGACTTACAATATGGTGTACATGTATTTACAACAATCCACCGAGCTCAGAGATCACAGAATACCACAACAATTTGTGCTGGAAGGGACCTTAAAGCCATCTGACTCCATTCCCTGCCATAGGCAGGGACACCTTCCACTATTCCAGGTTGCTCCAAGCCCCGTCCAGCCTGGCCTTGGACACTGCCAGGGATCCAGGGGCAGCCACAGCTTCTCTGGCACCCTGTCCCAGGGCCTCCCCACCTTCACAGATCTCTTGTTATTGACAATCATTCATTTCCCCACATTCAGGAGGAGAGGAATCTTCTGAGTAACTTCTGAGCTTGCAAGCAGCTATTTCTGGAATGATTTTTGTGCCATGAGGATACAACTCTGAGCATGTCAACAGTAAAACATTTGGTCCTGTGGATCCTGACGTACCTTTCCTCTTCCTTGTCACAGGTCTGGCATAACCCCTGGCTGCCTGGAGCAGAGGACTGCAGACTGGGTGGGAGAAACAGAGAGATATCAGACTTGTGTGCACTACTCCAGCTCTACACGTCAAATACTGCTCAGTCTGTAGCAGGTCAGAGCACTGAGACTCTGAGGTGATCAGTGACCAGACAGATCTTTAGTCCCAGAGGAGTGTGGGATAGTTCAGAGTGGCTCTCACATGGTGCTAAAACAAACCAAGCTGTGCTGCTTGAGAGTGAGCAAATGCTGAGGCCGGAGCAGCAGAACAGATTGCACACACTGAGCAGGTGTGAGGGCTCCCCTGTGCAAATGTGTTCATTTAGAGGGTTTAAACTGCTGAATTAACTGATGATTAACTCAATTTCACGAGCAACGTGAAGGGGCTGCTCTGGACCACCCCAGTGTCAGACCTCAGGGGCAGTGACACCTGGGGACAACCTTTGTCCGACACAAGTCGGTACAGACGTGAATATTCATCACCAGCCGGGACTTCGTCATTCTTTGACCTTTCAAGAACAAATTCTTCCAGCTGCTCTTTCAGGGCCCTGCTGCTGGAATCAGGACCTGCTTCCGCCCATTCGCCTGTGCCCGGCTCGGTTACCCCCGCTCGCTCTCGGTGCTCCGAGGGACCCCCGGGATCCTGCCCGCACCCCCCATCCCAGCCGCACCCCGGGTACCCCCAAGGTCACCCGGCCCCCTGTCTCGTTTCATCGGGGACAGACCATGGGGCCAGTGTGTGGCCCCCTGAGTGGCCCCCGACCCCGAGACCGCCCCTTTCCCCGCATCCTCAGCTCCCACCCCAGCCCCGGTCCCGGCCGCTCCCCGATTCCTCCAGCGGGGCCCGCTTTCCTTTCCACCCTCCCTCCCAGCGGCCTCCCGAGTCCCCCGCGCCCCTCACCGGGCTCTGCCCTGGCCAGCACGGCGGCCCCGGCGCGCGCCGGCCCCGCCAGGCCGCGGCCCAACAGCGCCAGCATGGCCCGCGCTCACCGACACGCCGCCATGGGCGCCGCCATCTTGCCCAGGCGCGACTGGCGAGTGCCGAGACAGGGCGGAGGGAGCGAGCGCCGAGGGCGTCGATGGCCGTCCCGGATCCCGGTCCCCTCCCCGTCTTCGTCCCGGTCCCGGTCCCGGACCACTCCCTGTCCCCTGCTTTTCCCTGTCCTCGTCCCGGTCCCTGTCCTGTCCCCGTTCCCGTTCCCGTCCCCGTCCCGGTTTCGTCGCCTACCGTCCCCGTCCTGGTCCCGATACCCGTCCTGTCCCGGTCCCGGTCCCGTCCCCATCCCCATCTGCATCCCTGTCTCGGTCTCGTCCCTGTCCTGTCTCCGTCCCCATCCCCATCCCCGGGCTCCCGCAGAGGCGCCCGCGTTGTTCTCAGCACGTCTCCGTTTATTTCGGAAGGAAAGAGTCGGGAGGGGGCACACACACAGAGCGGAGTGGAGCCGGGCAGTGCCCCGGGGTGCGGCTGGAACTCCGCGGGTGGACCCCGCATCCCGGGGTTCCCGCTGGAGGACCCGGTGTCGCTGCCCGGCTCCATCCCGCGCTAGTCCGCCCGGCACTCGTGCAGCTCCTCGGCCCCGCCGATGCGGAGCCCCTGCAGCAGCGGGAAGGTGGCGGGGGGCTCCTCGGGGAACCTCCAGTCCCCCGTGCCGCCGCCGTCCCCGCGGCCCCGCAGGTTCTCGTAGAACCGGGGACCAGGCTCGGGGAGCAGCCGCTGCCCCCGGTACCCCGCGCCCCCCACCCGCGCGTACTGCACGGGCTCCCCGGGACCCTCCTGCCGCACGTAGGGCCGGGGCAGCGCCGGGAGGGCGACGAGCAGGGCGGGGGGTTCCTTCCCCGGCTGCTTCCCCGGTTCCCCTTCCAGCACGGTGACCGTGGAGATGGCGGCCGGGCCGGGCTCCCTCGCGGCGAGGACCTGGAGCGGCTCCTGGGGACCAGCGGGAGGTCACAGCCGGTGCCATCTGTCCCTGCTGTCCCTCACCGCGGCCCCGGGGCCGTGTGCTGGGTGGGGACTGGGGGGCCGGGGAGCAGCCGGCCGGTCTCACCTGCGGCGCCGCTGCCGGCACCCACTTGCCCAGGCTGCTGTTGGCGGGGTCGGGGACACTGGGCCAGAGCTGCTCCTTCATCCTGGGGACCACGGGATGAGAGAACTCAGCTAGGTGGGCTGGAATGGGTGGCCTCAGTGCTGGACTGGCTCCCGCCAAGCTCCTGGCGGGATGTCAGCACTCCGCAGACCACCCTGTTCCACCGGCAGCCCAGCCTGAGGCGGGGCTCTGGTACTCACCGCTCGTTCTTCTGGAAGCAGATGAGCAACACCATGAGCAGGACAAAGATCAGCCCCAGGGACAGGAAGAGGAACTGGATCTCAGTGTCATCTGGGAAGCGGGACAGGGTCACAGGGAACTGCAGTGGGCACCGCCAGCGGTGCTGTGCCATGAGGCCGGGGCAGGAGCAGGGTCTGCGGGTCCCCTCCCACTTCCCCCCCGCCCCGGGTGTCTGCACCCCTCACCCAGCACTGTGGTCACCAGAGTCAGGCTGGTGCCGTTGGTGCCGCCGGCGGCCGTGGATGCCATGATGTGCACCTTGTACAGGGTCGATGGCTTCAGCCCCCGGATGACAAAGGAGCTGAGGGAAGGATTCACGGTGGCACCTGGGGACGACACGGAGCTGTTGGTGTGGTGGAATCCCCCCCACCTGCACAGCCCCTCAGGTCTCTGCTGGCAGGGGCCCTGTGAGAGACCCATACAACTCCCTTGACCCCTCTCTGAGAAGGACACAGGGTCTGCTGATATTCCCACTCAGCATGTCGAGGTGGGACAGAGGGCAAGGTCACTGGTGCTGCGGGCAAGACTCACTGGCCACGTCGGCAATGCTGTTGGCCCAGAAGATGGTGTAGCCGGTGATGAAGCCGTTTTGCATCTCCACTGGCAGTGGCTCCCAGCACAGCTCGGCCTCTGACTTTCTGATCCTCTTGAGGTGAAGCTTTGGGGCATGGGATGGTGCTGGAAAGAGCAGGACAAGGGGGACCAGGTGCTGAGCAGAGCCACTGCCTCGGGTGGGAACTGGTGGAGGGGGTCCCACTCCCGAGGTGTGGGCATCAGGACCTGCCCATGCTGTGGGGGAGCTGAGAGCACCTTCAGAGATGAGACAGATCCAGATCCCCGAGCTCTTTGGCGCAGCCCCTGGATTAGGGGTACATGGGGGAGGGGTTGTTCCTCCCTTTGGAAGGGCAAAGTCTTGGTGGTGGGGCACCCTTGCCACGTACCCTTCTGCTGGGAGTAGGCTGTGGTGTGGACGGGCACCCCGACAGTGTCTTCATAGAGGGGGTACAGTGAGATGTTGTACCGCTGGAAAGGCTCGATGCCATCTACAATGGAGAGCAGAGGGGGCTGGGAGTTCGGGGCACTGGCTGCCGAGACCCCCCAGCTGCCCCTGCCCGTGCCCCACAGCACCAGCCCACCTACTCTGGGGGTGGATGCAGAGGAAGGAGGGAGGGTGGGAGGTGGGCTGGGGGCAGGGCTTGATCCTGGTTTGGTCAGGATGGGTGCCAGCCCCCTGGGACAGATGACCAGGGGGTCAGGGTCCCCTGGCAGCCCCCGCTTACCCTGGATAAGGGCTGTGGTGGCTGCCCCGTCACGCTCCATCTGCCAGCACGCGCTGCAGTGCCCAGGCTCTGCTGTCACCCGCTGCCATTCCAGGACGTAGGCGATCACTGGGGCCAGCGGTGCCTCCCAGTGCACCCAGAGGCTGCGCTCGCCCCCGGGCACGGCCCGGAGCCCGGCCAGGGGCTGACCTGCATGGGACAAGCAGCCGGGATGATGGAAGAGGGGAGCACCTCTCCCACATCACCCCCTGTGCTCCCCGGTTCGGAATCCGCCCTCTCCTTGCCCTGGCACCCCATGGCAGCCTGCTCGAGGGGAGCAGAGCCCCGGGGGACACGCGGAGGTTTCGGGCACTGCCCTCACCTGTCCTCTGTAGGAGGACGATCTCGGTCGGTGCCGATTCGCCGGCGGCGTTGTAGGTTGAGAGATAGACCCTCCTGGTCCTCGCGGGCACCGAGAAGTTGCACTGGGTGTGGGTGGTGTTGCAGACGGTGGGGGGGTCCCTGCCCCTCCTCCGGGGGCTCAGAGTGACGCGGTACCCCAGCACTCTCCCGTTGGCCTCCCGCTGCCGTGGGGCCTGGGTGCGGCCAGGGTGTGCGGATGTCAGTCCCTGCGGGGATCTCAGGCCACAGGGCGATGCCCTGGCAGCTCCCGCGCCCCCCGCCCGCCCCTGCTCACCTTCCAGCGCAGCTGCACCTCCAGCCGCCCCCCTGCCCCGGCCGGCTGAGCCCCCCACCACGCGTCCAGCTTCCCTGTGGGGGCTGCAACGGGGGGGGATGGCAGAAGCCGAGAGGGGCCAGTGTGGCTGTGCCCGCAGCGCTGTGCCGCGTGCCCTCAGCGCTGTGCCGCTTGATCGGGCAGAGGGGACCCGCTGGGCGACTCACACTCACCTTTCTCGTGGGTGGTGTAGTTCCTGCCCGGGCTCCACTCGCTCCAGTGGGCCAATGCCGATGCTGAGTTCCGCCGGCACCGCATCTGGAAGTGGTACTGTGTGCCGAAGAGGAAGCCGCAGCGCTGCGCGGTGCCGGCCCGGCCGATGATGCCGGTGACCTGGTGGCAGCCGGAACGAGGGCTGTGCTGGCTCCTGCCTCGGGCAGGGGCTCTTGTGGGCGCGGGGGGACACCTTGCCGTCCCACTCCCACATGGCACTCCCACTGCTTGGAGCACAGGGAAGGTCCCGGCTCCTGCCCGGTCCCACTGCCCCAGCAGCACTCACCAGGACCCAGGCAGGGTCCTCGGGTGCCCGGTAGCGCAGCTCACATTGCAGCTCCATGTGCTCTGTGCCCCGCGCCACATCCCAGGCCAGGGCGATGCAGTCGGTCTGGAAGGGGATGGACTGGATGCTCTGCAGGGTTGGGGGGTCCAGCTTGGCTGTAGGAAGAGCAGGGGAGAGCTGGAGAGGTGTGTGGTGGGCAGTGCCCAGAGCCACGACCTCACGCATGCCTGTTGTTAATGCCAGGAGCTGCAGCCAGGGTGCTGCAGCAAGAAATGGGGGGAAACCACCCCAAAACATTTAGGAGAACGGCTGGTGGCAAGGGACAGGAGCCGGCGTGTGCCGCTGCTTGGGATGGGGTAATGCTCGTGAGCGCAATGCTGGCACTGCTCTGCATTAATGCCTATGCAGAGAAAAGGGATTCCATGGGGCCTGCTGTCTGGAACAACCTACATTTGGATCTGCTCAGGGGTGAGAGCATGGCACAGCCATGGGAGGGCTCAGCTGGTTCCTGGGCAGCCCTTCCCCGGCCCCAGATCAGGGAGGATAAGTCTTTCCATCTGGGAAGGCTCCTTTTATAAATAGTTTATGGGCACTGGATCCATTATTAATAGACCTCCTGAATAAATGGGTAATCAATTGCTGGAGGAGCTGTGGAGTGCAGCAGGTCAACTGGCAGCTCATAACCCGCCGCACGCGCTGCTCGGTCTGTAACGCGGTGCTGGCACCGATTCATCCCGGCAGGACATTCATCATGGAACCTGCCTGTAAAATGTGACCTCAAAGCCCGACGTGCTTTAATGGCGCTTTAATACCCCTGTCACCGCTGATGAGCTTCCCTGGCCCCTGACCTCTGCACCGTCACTCACCCACATCCATGGGGTCGATGCAGAGACGCTCTGACTCGGCTGTGCCCAGGGCGTTGGTGGCAGACACCCAGATCTCCATTTGCCGGTACAGCTGGAGCAGCCGGCGTGGCACCGTGCAGTGGCTGTGCCCTCCTTGCGGGGTGCAGCCCGTCACCGCCTGGGCTCTGCTCCTGCGGCAGCCAGAGCAGTGGGCTCGGGGTCCCTCTGGCAGAGAACAAGGCTTGCTATGGGTTTTAGCAGGGGACCATGGTCCCAGGACTTACCCGGCGCACTTCAGCACGACGCTGGTGGGGAGGTGGCTGTCGGTGCCCTGCTCCCACTGGCACGTCAGCCCGTAGTCACTGAGGTTCAGGACACAGCTGAGGTTGAGGGGCTTCGCAGGAGGGTCTGAGGGAGAACAGCCAGGAAAGAGCCTGAGCAAGTGCCTTTCCCTTCTGGGGAGGAGGGTGACCCACGCTGGCAGCACACTTACAGCCCGCCCTGATCTCGGCCATGCCGATGCGCTGCTTGGTCCCATTCCACTCCACACAGCACCACAGCCTGGCCTGCGTGTGGTTGAACCGGGGCAGGGTGAGGTTGGACACCTCTGTGCCCCCTGGACCCTGGCGCTGGCTCCCGGCCACAAGCTTGTTGTCCAGCATCCAGCTGATTCGGACCTTCCCCTGCTCCAAGCCGCGGCAGAGCTCTCTCTGGACGGTGCAGGATGCCGTGACAGCCGAGCCCAGGGGCACAATGGGCGAGCCCACAGCCACCGAGGCGCAGCCCAGTGTCCCTGCAGGCAGGAAAAGCATGTCACATCCTGGGCACAGCTGTGACAAAGCCAACTCAGCTCCTCAGCGCCCAGACAGGACATAGGGGCGAGCCTCTTCCCTTAGATGGGCCCCCCAGCCCTGGAGAGGAAGAGCCGAGCGTTGGGCAAGCCACCGGCACATGCCAGGCCCCATCCTGCCCGCGCCGGCTGTGCTGCCGCCGTTCCTGCCTGCCCCGTGGCCCCGGCCGGCCTGGCTGGGCGCAGGGTGCTGGGGATGGTGTGGCTGTAGGACAGGACGGGACGGACCGCACTCACCGCCCAGGTGGAGGAGCAGGAGCAGGGAGAGCTGCAGCAGGAAGGGTGTCCCAGCACCGCGCCTGGCCATGGTCTCCTCCGTGGCTCTGGCATCACCTGGAACGGAGAAAGCGGCTTGTTCTGGGGGTCGGCAAGGGCTGGGGACGAGGTGGGCTGAAGGAGCCGGGCTCCATTGTCACCGGCGCTTCCTGGAGCAGAATGTCCTTTCGCTGTCAGCGTCAGCCCTTCCCGCAGCCCTTCTGACACCTCCGCCCCCGGCTCGGCGCCCGCGCTGTCACAGCCGCCGGTGTGGGAAGCGCAGTGGAGAGACCCCGCAACGCGGGTCCCTTCACACCGCCGTCACCGTCCCGGCCCCGCACGCCATCCCGGGCACAGCGCCCTGTGCCCGGCCGCAGGCACGGGCTGATTTTATCTCCACTATCTCCAGCCGCTGCCGGGCAGAGATTTGCGGTTTGAGGGCGGGTGAGCGCTGGGGCGGCGGAGGACGATAAACTGGGAGAGGGAAGTGAGTGACCGACAGCAGCAGAGCGGGACTGGCCGGAGCTGCGGGGTCCTGCCCACGCCCCCCTCGGCTGCCCCCGTCAGCTGCATCCCCTGCCTGCTGTTGGGAACGGCCCTGGGAGCCGTGGCTGCCTCTGCCTCTGCCCGCATCCTCTGCCCCGGGTGGGTCCCAGACACGTTCGCGGCCCAGGAGGGGCCGCCCACACTGTGCCCAGCTCCGGGTGCCCACAGCTTCTCACCCCCCAAGCCAACATCCAGAGGGAGACAAAGCACTCCAGTGTGGGAAGTGGGACAGCGGCCACCCCTGAGCACTCGGCACGTGCGGCTGTCTCAGGTACGGGACTGGGGAGAGCAGCCACAGACAAGGGGCTGCTCAGTGGGACCTCAGCACCACGCACCCACCCCTACCTCACCTCCATCCCTACCTCGCCTCCATCCCTGCCTCTCCTCTGTGTCCGGTGTGTCCGGCTGCCGCTCACCGCCCGCTCCGAGCGCAGGGCTCCGGCTGCCGGCGGCTGGCCGTGCTCAGACTGTTTGCTAACATGCTGCTTTCCCCGTTAGTTCCTCAAAACCAGGGCCGTTAGTTGCTGTGACGCTCTGAAGAAGGTGATTGCAAAACACTTCCCTGAAGTCTGCGACCCCCTCGCTTGCCGCGGGCAGGAAAGCCCAGGGGACGCAGACACCCCGAGCAGCTCCCGGCCTCCACCCTGCCCGCTCCAGCGGCCGGACTTGGCACAGCCGGGATGTGGCACAGACTGCCACTCATTGCACCTGCCCTGGGGCCACCGGCCTGGGCTGGGGGACACGGCAGAGGAACGTGGGCTGGGGAATGTGGCAGGAGGCCATGGGCCAGGGAATGAGCAACTCAAGGGGCAGGAGGCAAACCCAGCTGCGGCTGCCAGCGTGGTGTGATGCCACCTGGGAGCAGCTCACATCCCCAAGCCTGTGTCTGTGTCTGTGTCCACGTAGTCCAGCTTGCTCCAGGGTGAGTGGCATGTAAGATGCCCAAGGGCAGCCCACGACATGATGTTCCCACCAGTGTATCCCACTACTGACCATTAACCCGTGTTATTTCAACAGCTCCTTGCCCGGGGCCGTGCCGAGCTGCTGTGCCCACCCGTGTCAGGCTAGAGCGCAGCCCCGGCGGGGAATCCCGTGTCTGGTGGGATGGGGCTGGCACGGCGGATAAACAGAGGGTTGCTCAACCCTCCACACACTCACAACCTTCGCAACCACGGCGGCTGTTGTGCAAAGAGCTGTTTACTCTGGGGTCGGGGCGGCGTTTCATCTCCACGGCATGCTGCAGTGCTCACACAGCCCCACGCTGCCAGAGCAGCCCCCTGGGAGCAAGGTGTCTTGGTGTGGTGGGAGACTAGCCTGGGAACATCTGGCATTGCCTCCTGCAGAGCCGCGCGCTGGCCGGAGGGGATGGCCTGGGGCTCTCACCACCGACCTCACAGCCCCGACAGTCCAAACAAAAGCACTTTCCCCCAAATCTGCTCTGCTTGTAACTGGTCAGGCTGCTGGCAAGGGTGGGGTGGGGGCTCAGCACCCTGGGCTGGAGCACGGGGCCGATGCCCACTGCCTGCCCGGGCCGGGGGAGCTGCCCTCGCAACATTTCCCCGGGGTGTAGCAACCCGCAGTACTTCGGGACGGAAGCCGGAGCCGTGCGGGCTGTTTACCAGCCGAGCGGGAATGTCCGTGGGTAGCCATGGCGACGTGGGCATCTCCGTGGGAACCGAGGGCGTAGCGCCGCAAACACCCAGCTGGACACCGACAAGCGCTCGCCGCCGGTGGGGCCCGCCGCAGGGTGGGATCCGCCGTGGGGAGGGGACCTCGCATCCCACACCAGCGTACGCCTGCCCTCGGGCTCACCTCGCCCGCGCTCCGCAGGGAAAGGGCTTGTCCCGGGAGGCTCCGAGCGTGCCAGTCTGCCGGGCCAGCCTCCGGCGAGCGGGGATGGAGCAGACGTGCATCCTGACAGCGCTCTCGGTTCCCCTTCGGCTCTGAGTCACGCTCACAAGCTCACAGATCCCGTCCCTGGGATGGGACAGGAATAGGAGGCAGGGTGCGGGGTGCCATCCCTGCAGAGCTCCTGAGCCGCGGGTCCCAGCCAGCCTGGCAGAGGGGCTGGGCCAGGAGGATGCATAGGGCACGGGGCCGACCCTCTTGCCGAGGTGCAAGAGCCAGCTGGGTGACCACGGTGCAGAGGCAGGTGGTGACACAGGCCATGGTGCAGGACAGCAAGGGGAGCACAGTTTGGAGGGAGGGTGGATGCTCACGAAGCAAGTTTTGGGATGAGTGATGGGGCAGTGGCTCCCAGTTCGTGATGTAAGAGCCTCCCAAGCCTGAGGCCATCAGGCAAGGGGGAAGGTGGAAAGGGGAAGCAGCTGCGGGGCTTTTCCTGGTTGCAGGGTGTAGGATGGGGACCGATGGCACCGGGCAGCAGCCCATGGGCATGGCCAGACCCTGAGGGCAGCTCTGGTCGCAGTCCATAGGCAGCAGCCCCACATTCAGTGCCCGGGAGCTCTCAGCTACCTCTGTGTTCCCAGTGCCTCTGATTCCATCCCTGCTGGGTGGATCATTGCTATTAAGCAGAATAAAGTACATTCCTGGTGTGTATCAGCTCTGCAGGCAGCAAACCCCGGCTCCCCTAAAGGGATTTTCCCTTTCTTCTTTTCATTCCCTAAAAGAATAGAATATTGCCAGTCATGTAAGATGCAAGATCTAAGTGCAAAAGCTTCTGCAGTCTCTAATGGGTGAGGAGAGCTGGTTAATTGGTACCCAACGCAATTAATTCGAGCAACCCCCTTGCTCAACCATCAGCAACGAGGAAGGAGCAGAGGACTTCCCATCAAGTCACTCTGTGGGTGGGCAGAGGTGGTCAGGAGAGGACCCTCAGCTCAGGATGGCATCACCTGGGGACAGGGGGACATGGGCAGCCTGCCAGCATGGAGCCACTCCTGGGACAGAAGCCCATCCAGGACCCTCCTGGGTCTGCAGGCTCTGGTCACCCAAACACCAGAGATGTCCCTGGTGCTTGTCCCTTCTGTGCCACTGCCGGCTCCTGCCCGGCAAGGCAGCTGCAAATTGGAGAGGATTGATGGCAGGGGTCCTAGAGGCTGACCTTGAACAGCTCCCGACACATTCCTGCAATTAATGAGGCAGGAGGATTAATTTCTGTGTGGCAGACCCGGGGAGGCCCTGATGGGCATGGGGAGGGGAGGAGGGGTGGGATGTGCTGCCATTATTCATCTCTACTCTGTGAGGTGCCAAAGTGGTGCCAAGGGGATGCAGCTCCAGCTCAGCAGAGGGGTTCAACGGGGTGGATGGGCGAGAGAGAGACCATGGGACCACCTAGAACTTGCCTTCCCCTAAATTCCTGCCTCTGTTGCACAGGTGTCTGTGGCAGGGGAACCTCCCCACGTCCTTCGGCTGAGCCCTGTACCAGCCTCTCACCCCTCATATTCCTGGAAATTCCTGCTCTTTTCTGCTGAGTCACTCCAGAACTTGGACTTGTGCAGCATCTTCCCCCTCTGCCGTTGCTGGAAATAAATTTCCCTTTGAAATTTCCCCCATCAAACCAACTGGGCAGTGGCTTTTCACCCCCCAGCACACCCCCTCACCCTGCTGTGCCTGTGGTGCCAGGCAACACGTCTGAGTTTGATCCCAGCTGCGAGGCCACTCCTGAAACTTCCTGGCAATCAGGCTGCAAGCAAAGCACTATTATTTTTCTGCTCTAATAAACACCTCTGACAATAATAGAAAAACCCCAGCTTTTATCAGGAGAGAAGGATACCTGGAAATTATTTACTCAGAGTCAATAGTTGCAGGTAGGGGCCGCCAGCCCAGGCAGGCACTGACAGCTGCTTGTGGCTGGAGTGGCCAGAGCATTGCATGGAAAAGGGGCAAAGCTCTCCCAGCTGCTCCTCCCTTGCTCCTGGTATATGAAGCCCCCATCTCGGCTGTGATGCCCAGGAACACCCCCTCCATTCCCTGTCCCTGTCACTGCCAGGCCCCTGGAAGGCACAGGGGGGCTGCGAGTGCTCGAGCTGTGGGGCAGGAACGTGACTCGGAGTTGGCACTTCTCTTCCAAGGGCTCAGGTCTGTGAGAGCAAAAAATCCACGGTCAATTGAGCTAATCACAAAGGCAATGAAATGTCTTTGTGAGGTTATAAACATCCCCACTTAAACCCAGTGACACAGGGAAATAGGAATCCAACTAAGCAGCCTCCAAAAGTGCTTTATTCCCCATTATTTTCATTAGCTGCCTTGTAATTTGATTTGTCCCTCTCCTGCTGCTGGCTTTTTCCATGGCCAAGAGGAGTGACAAATGAAACACCCACAAATTAGTCTGACAGTGTCCAGGGGGGTCAGGAGTGACGCAGCTCCCCCGGCTCCTGGAAAACGGCCGTGTCTGTGCCCTGCGAGATGGGACTGAAGATTGGGGTGCCTGGACCACCCTCACGACCCTGATACTGCGCAGATCTCCTGGCCAGGACTCCCTGAGGCTCAGGCTGTGGTTCCCAGTGCCATCAGTGCCCTGCCTGGGGGGCACAGGGCGAGGGCCCCAGGGCTGGCACTGTGACAGCACCACCGCCTGTCTCCGGGTGATCCTGTGCCCCCTGCTCCACACTGACATCCTGTCCCCATTATCTGCAATTTCCTTGAAAGCTGTCAGGCATCGACGGGGCCCCTTTGCAAATGAAGAGAGGAGGAAACAACCAGGTCTGCATTTATACCACAAGAAATTAATCCCCCCTTCTTATTTAAAGGTATCAGTGAATGAGGCCAAGTTGTTAAGTGACAAAAGAAAAATGATTCTTGCCTTCCAGGGTTATTAAAATCATGTTCTACAATTTTAGCAGCCACAAGGAAGCCCAGATAATGACAGATGATGATAATCCATCTCCAGCACAGCCTGGTCTATAATGATACTGCCCATATCTCTTGTATTACCACCAATTACTCAGTGTATAATGAAAATGTACATCCATTCTGGGGAGCTGCATTTGCTGCCTCTGAATCCAATTTCTCCCTCTCCTTCCCCCAGTACTCTCCTGCCACAGCTGGAGCCCCCACCATGCCTGGCTGTGGGATCTGGCTTGAGGGATCCAGCCTGTCCGTGGCACGAATTGGTGCCTGCGGGGACTGTGAGTGCCCCTCACCTTGGCCTTGAGCTCCTGCAGCTCCACAAGGCCTGTCTGGGGACACAGGTAGGACAGGAAAGGCTTTGAAATGAAACATGCAGGAGGAACCCGAGGAGGTACAAAGCAAAGTGAATCCTCTCTGCTGGCAGCTCATGGCCAACCCAGCCGGGGCCGCCTCCGTGAGCTCCCAGCAGCTGCCCGTGCTGCCAAAATCCAGGTGAAAGTGCCCATCCAAATGCTGAGATGGCATAATCCTGCTCAGCACAGCAACATCCTGCTGGGCACAGCATCATCCTACCCAGCCCCACATCATCCCACTGGGCAGAACATAATCCTGCTAGGCACAGCATGACCCCACTGGCCACAGCACCATTCCACCCAGCCAGCAGCAGCCGCATGGCCCAGCCTGGAGCAGAGCTTCCTTGACAACCCCATTGTCACCTTCTGATGTCTGGGGGTGACAGGGTCACACACCTCCCCTGCCATGGATGTGTCTCAGGGAAAATGCACCCCTGAGCTTTTTCACCACCCTCCCTGGCGGAAGCTGTGCTCCCTGCTCCGGGACCAGCTGCATCTCACAGCAGCACTTAATCCTGTTAAATCAGAGTGGGAATCACTCAGACCCAGGTGGGCATCTGATTGCAACTGGATCCACTCCTGCTGCAGCACCTGGAAGCGGCGCAAGGCTGTGGAAGATTAATGTAGATATATATTTCATCTGGATTCTATTATCTTTCACTTTATTCAGGTCAAAAAGCAGGAGACAACATCTTTTAAGATGAAAACATAATCTTTTGGAAAATTGAAAATATAGATCACTGTTTGGGTAGCAATCTGCTCGTGTGCTGCCACCGGGGCCTCCAGTGCCGCTCCAGAGACCCTCAGCCCACGTGGGGGGCAGCTGCACGGGGGTCCCTGGAGCAAAGGAGCATCTTGTGCTCATGGAGAGGGGCTGGCACTGGGAAAGCTCCCAAAAAACTTCCTGTGTGTGTATGCACACCATATGTGCCCAGCTGGCACTGGGGTGGCCCTGCCTGCCCTTCCCAGCACCCACCCTGGTGAGCACCAAATCTCCCACATAAAGAAAGAGCTCACCACAACAGGGCCAGGCCCCCTGTAACTGTTTTTCCTTGGAGCAGAGCTCCACAGCCAGTTGCCTCGTTAACACGGCTCTCCAGGTAGCAGAACTTGCCTCATTATTTCTTAAATTAAATGCTCTTATTTTTTCATAACTTTGTGTAATAAATCTGTGTGTATTTAATACATAATTAAGGGCTCCTCCTGCTCTGAGGTGCTCTGAGCAGAACGCCTTGGTACCACCTTCCCCAGCACAACTTTACATGAGTTATTAAAGAACAGAGGTGCATCTATTAATTATTTCATAAATATTAACAAGTCCTTAATGACTGGAATCCTGGAATAACCAGCTCCCAGGGAGCTAAACTTTAAAAAGGTTGTTAACTACACTGACCGCTGGGCTCTGGGAGCCCACAGGACCCCACGCTGTGGGCAACGGCAGCAGGACCAGTGCCAGCGCCTACCAGTGCCAGCTGCTGTGCTCGGATCCCTCGGCAAGCTGGCCCTGAACTGAGGATGGAGCTGGGGTCATCTGAAACATGGCTTTAAACTGAAGGAGAACAGGTTTAGACTAGATATTGCAAAAAATTCTTTCCTGTGAAGGTGGCGAGGCCCTGGCACAGGTTGCCCAGAGAAGCTGTGGCTGCCCCATTGCCCAAGGCCAGATTGGATGAGGCTTGGAGCAGCCTGGGATGGTGGAATATGTCCCTGCCCATGGCAGGGGGTGGAATGGGATGGTCTGTAAGGTCCCTTCCAACCCAAACTGGTCTGGGGTTCTACAGGCAATGCTTCAGGTGGGTGTCAGCTGCCATGCGAGCGAAGCGAGTCCGGGCTCCCTCACCCTGTGGGCTGGCACCTTTCAGAGAGCTCAGCTCAGAGCAGCCCCCACACAGCTCCTTAAACCTCCCTGAGCCTGTTCTCACTCGTTACCACCCCGCTGCAGCAGCAGCAGCAAAGTTATGGAATAGTTATTGCCCCGCAGCTGGCAATCCCGGTGGTGAACCCGCGGCTCCCCAGGCCCCGTTCCTCCTGCGTTTTCCTTCCTGGAGATCCGGACATCCTGCTCTTGGGCCCAGGAGAAGTTATGGGGGCAAACTGGGGGAGCCAGGGCTGGCCTTGCACAGGACTGGGGCTGCGCTCACAGAGGTGGGAGCTGGGAGGAGGATCCACAACCGCCTGTTTGGCAGCACTTTTGGAAACACATCCCCAGCCCAGGCTGCCAACAGGGCTGATGTGCAGCGTGTGGAATGGTGATGTCTTGGAAGCCTGGGATGACACTGATTCATTGGGGCAATTAAAACTCTTTCCGGCCTTTTCTCAGTGGCATTTTGGCATTTGATTCTTCATGAGTTACAGCACCTTCCTCGCGTGGAGACATTTATGGCCATGAATTTTGCAGATCCCAGTAGAGCATAATTACCTTCTGAGGAGAGGCAGGAGATCGAGGCAGCAGCTCCAGGCACAGGCGTTCCAGCCAGGAGCCCCTGTGAATTCCCATGGGCTGGGGCTTCTGGAAGCGAGAAACACCGAGCCAAACGCGGGGGGTTTGGCACATTTTCATTCCACCCCGAAAATTGCCTTTTGTTGAGGGAAGATCCCATGGACCAAGCGAGAATTCCGTGCGGAGCATCACTCCAGGGTGCAGGTCTGGCAGCATCCCTGAGCCTCTTTAGGCCCGGGGCTGGGGAGGGGGATGCTCCGGCACCGCCTGGAGGGCAACCACCCCCGGATCCGCTCCCGTACCCCGTGGCTGAGGCTGCTTCATCTCCTCCGGGCCATCAGGCAGTAGCAGCCCTGGCTCGGGCACACCCCGACATGAATATTGATGGGCGGCTGGATGCGGGAAACGCGCTAATTTAATCAGGGTGACAGGAGCGGGGCTCCCCGGAGGCGCCGCGCTGCCGCTTGCTGACATTAATGTTACTTTGTGTCACAAGGCATTTTTTAATGTATCTTGCCAGTAAAATAATCAGCCTTCTCCCGGGTACAGAGGCACTTGTTTCTCATCCATTATGATACAGACGTCGCTCCTCAGCTGTCATTAGCGCACGAGAGGAGAGTCGGGGCAACACGTCTGGTATTTTTAGAAGTATGACATGGATGAGAAACATATTCTCGCCTTTCAAAGGCAATAAACAACCTCTGTCGTGCAACTTCCCTCAGGGCACGCAGAGGTGACGGGTGCTGCAGCGCCCACCCAGACCCACGGTCTGTCCTTGGGGAGCGGAGGCTGATCCCAGGCCTCAGTGCTGGAGGAGGAGTGGGATTTGGGGAGGTCTGGGGGGCCCTGGGGGACCCCTGTTTCAGTTCCTGGGAGCTGGGTGACCTGCAGGAGGGCACGGCAGAGCCCTGGCAAGGCTCTGACCTAGGACCAGAGCAGACGCAGCCCCAGCAGCATCTCGGGGTACAGCACCCACCTGGCAGTGCCAGGGCTGCCATGAGCCAGGGCACAGGGCTGGGGGGCCAGTCCAAACACCGCCAGACACAGCGAGGTTTGAAGCTGACTGCCTGTGCTGTCCTGACCAGAGATCTGAGGCAGTTTATCAATTTATGCAGTGAGCTTTCAGCTCACCTTCAAAGCCCCTGACTCCTTGGTGAGCAGCCCTGCTCATTCTGCTCATGCATCTTTAATCTTGAGTGAAAAACGAGGGTTTTTTTCCTTTTCTTTTCACTGTTTGGCTTCAGAGACTGGGATAACAACATCAAATCTCCTCCTCAAGCAGACCCAGAGGGGCTTTCTGTTCCCCGAAAAGCACCATATTGCCCGCCAGGACCGTGCCCAGCAGCGTGGGGGAGGCACAGAATGACCAAGGGAGCAGGAGCCAGGCAGCTCCTGTGGAGTGGGGATGAGCCCCCCATCACGGTCATTTAGGCAGGAAGCACTAAGAGGAGCCAGACAGGCACTTGAAGAGCATTAAACCCACTGATGGGTCAAAACACAACTTCAGCTCCTGCTCCAGCAGGGTCCAGCTGAGGCCCTGGGATCAGCAGGGAGAGCAGCAGCGCCTGGTGGGAACACAAGGATGCGCTGGCTTGTTTTGAGTTTATTCTATTATCGTTTTTTTCCAAAAGGAAAAAATCGCTATGGCAACTTGTGCAACTGCGGCGCTCCTGGGAGACTGGCTGCGAGTGAGACTTGCCACTCATCATCTGACAATGTTAATCTGCTGGATTTACATAGTAATTAATGTCAAGAGGCAATCTACGACTTGAGCAATCAGAGTTTCTGTGCATTAAGTCAGACTCCGAAGGCAGCAATTCATAATTGTGTGTAAGAAAGGCATTTAACCCCTCGTGGGCTTTCCCCAGGGAGCAGGAGGGTCGAGCTGGCTCTCCTGTGTCCTGACACCGATGTGGTGCACAGAAGATCTTCAGACCTCCCCAGTCCTGATCCCGCTGAGCTCGGGGCTCTCTGGGCTACACTGGCTGCAGCTTCCAAATCCTTCCAAATTCTCTTTGCCCTTGAACTTCACCTGCTGTTCCCTGAGCAGGCAACTCCTGCTCAGGCCCGGCCTTTCCTGCCCAAGCCACACTGTGTTTTCCCTGGATGTGTCATTAACTCAGCACATGCAGGATCCATCTGTAACCCTGCTGCCGTCAGACCCCACTGCCAGCAATAACCCACCTCCCCCAGCAGCGCCAGAGTCACCCCCAGCTTTGAGCTGAGGACTTGCCTCAGCCCCAAGGCAGACACCCTGGATCCCCCATCCCGCTCCAGCCATGCCCATCCACACTTCCAGGCTCTCTGGGAAAGCCACAGTGGGAGCCAGGTGGTTCAGGGTAAAGAGCTATGGGAAAGGGCAGTGGAACACCTGGAACTTGGCCCTGCAGGAGAGAAGGAGGGGATTGAGGGAGGACAAGGCAGCTTTCCACGCAACCAACCTGGTGTCGAGGGGCTGCTTGCATCCTCCTCTGCATCCTGGGACAGGGCTCAGTCCCTGCTTCCGAAAACCTTCCAAATCCCTGCCTCAAGCTGTTCCTGCAACCTCCTCTGTAAAGAATAAAGCTTTGCTGAATCCCAGCATCCTTTCTTCCTCCATCCTTTTGGCTGGATCCAAAACTTCAGAGGAGGAATAAAAAAAAATTCTAATTGATTTCTTCCGTATTAACAAGTCAATCATTAGGGTGGGTTTTTTAATGACTCATAAGCAAGCTTGACGTGTCTGTTAATTAAATAGCCATCCCAGCTCTAATCTGCTGCAAGTTAATCATTTGGGGAATTAGGAGGTGTCAGTGCTGAATACCTCATTATTGTAAGTGCTTGTCTGCCCTTGCTGCTGGGAGGAGCTGGGGTGAGGAAGGGACGGAGCCCTCGGCAGGTTTGAGCCCCAAACACCCCAAACCTGCTTTCCTGCCCTCCTCAGCTGCCCACCTGCCCCAGACCACTCACCCGCTGTTTCCTCTTACCAAGCCCACCCAGCTCCCCAACACCCACACACCCATTATCCCAAGGTGACTGAGCGATGCTCCTGCCATGGGCTGATGGAATGGGACAATTTCAGGGGTAAAAAAATGGTCTGTTTTAATTTTGAGAGCGGGGTTGGTGCCTCTGGTCAGGCTCTTTTGAGTATCATCAAAATTGATATTGATGAAGCCACCACAATTTGATTTATTGGCTCAGTGCACAATCCTGTGACCAGCCACGTGCAGGAGCCGATGGTTGAGCGATGGGACGTGGTGGAATTGGGTCCTTCCTGGTGTCACGGGAGAAGCTGTGGGGGGAAAAAAACAGTGGAAAGCAATTTAAGAGAAATTCCTCCTGTCTTGTTGTGGTTCAAGACCTTGAGGTTTAAAATCCCTTCTGCAGGGTGTCAGCAGGCCACAGGCTGCACTGGTCACACAGAGGGGCAGAAGATTTACAAGCCCATCAGAGGCTTCTGTATCAAATCTTGATTACAAACTCCTCAAAGCCACTTCTCCTGCCTCCAGAAGATCCTGGCCCAGCCCTATTGTCCCTTTGCCTTCCCAGCTGCTCATCCAACAGCATATTCCTTGTATTTCCTGCCTTTCTCATTGCTTTGTTAAGGTAAACAACAAGAGGGCAAATGTCACTGCCCCGGCTGGCTGGCCCGGGCACACGAGTGAGATAGGCTTTGGCGCTTCGCTCAAGGACTCAGTCAGAGGCTGGAGCTGTTATGCAGAGATTGTTTATTCTAATGTTATCTATAGCTGCGGTGCCCTGAACAGTAGCAGGTTCACCTTGCAGGAGAAAAGTAGCGTAGGACTGCCTCCGGCTGGGTGTAGCAGAACTTTTTATACCCTTTTTCAAGTCCAACCAGAAGACAGAACGTTTTGTTATTTTTACTTTTATACCAATTATTTCTAACCTGTTCTAGACATGCAATTTCCTGTCTTATCTCTATTCTACCAATGAAACTATTCTCCCATCACCAAGAACATGGAGGACAGCGAAGAAGAAGAAGGAAAAGGTGACCACACCCTTTAGACTCCATCTTAACCCCCCTGTACATGTCGTACCCCCATGTACACGTTATCAGATCTTTTATATACTACATTTCACCCGGTGCAAAATGACTATCAGTGCTTATATTAAACTCGTGTGGCTTGCAGCTCATCTCTCAGAGTCGGTAAAGTTCTCCAAGGACAAAGATCAAAGGCAGTGCCCTCTGGGGCACCCCCATTTCGGGGTATCAGGTCCCCTAAATTAGACAGAGACATGTCGTGGGTTCCGACAGGCAAACAGGATAACTCTGGTGGTGAATGGAGGATGCAGCTTCACGTTGCCGTGTGAGCTGTATTAATCACTTAGTGACCTGCTGGCTACTGGCCTGATGCAAGATAACAAGAGGTAATTAGTTACTAAAATTAGGAGGTGGGCAGTTTGCCAGTTGTTTACAGGTGCCATGGTGATGGGGGCAGCCAGGAGAAGGGATAAAAGCTTCTTTTAAAACATTTGATTCAATTGTGGACCAAAGGCTGAGCTCTAAGTGGCAGCAGGACATGAACCAAATGTCTGCAGGGTCTCTCCCAGCTACAGCGGGAGTGTTGGAGCATGGATAGGATGTGTACCCACCAAGGAATATGGGAACATTCCCTGAGACCTCTGAGCCCTCACAGTGCTGGAGCTGCTGCTCAGTGCCCGGCTGGAGCATTCCCAGACACTGAGGTCAGGAAGGGGTGTGCAGGAGGGAAGACGTTTTGGCACAGCGAGGGCCTCCCACTGCACCCCGGGCACAACCCACCCTCCTGCCCTCATCCCAAGGCGCAGCCCTGCTCCACTGCCTCTCTGGAGGTTGTTTTCACCTGCAGGAAGCATTTCTTCCCCATATCCCCATGCCCAGCACACAACACTCACTGGCGCTGCAACCTCCCCATGGCCGGGGCAGGAGGAAGAGAAGGCACCAAGAGCAGCTCAGGGGAAATGTTGAACCTATTAGTGGCAGGATTTAAATTTTTTTTCCTCCCACCCATTCAGGTATTTCACTGGTGTGAGCTGCAGCACCCTGCATAGGTGAGAGAGATTGATGAGTTAGTGAGGGCTTGAAGTGAGCATCCTGCATCCTGCTGTGCTCCAGACTGCCCAGGCTCCCAGTGAGGTCCTGCTTCTTGTCACACCAACACAAACACAGCAGGTTGCACTGGCCATTGGCTGGCAAAGTGGTGGCCAAAGGGCCAGGAAAGCTGGGAACACACGGAGCTGGGCTCTTCTCCTGCCTGGCCACCTGAGATCCCTGGGTGCCACCGGTGGAGCAAAGCCCAGCTGGTCAGGACACGCAAGGTGGCCGTGGTGCCCCTGGCCCCGGGTGCAGCCGTGTGGCAGTGCCAGGCTTTGGCTGTGCCACGAGCCACACGCGCCCGGCCACGTGCACGCTGGTACACGCGGCACACGCGGCGCCAGCACGGCCAGGAAACCTCCCCTCCACACGCACTGGAACAAGAGCTGCAGGGAGCATTCGATATTTTTCCCTTGTAGATACAACTGATGTGGGCAGAAAATATCAGCTGCCACTTGGCGAGGGGTGCAGAGGCCAACTCCATTAAAGCTGCTGGAATTGGTACATTTGACACGACACTGGCTATAACTTAAAGCCGGAGTATGAATAATAGAGCTCTGCACTCAGACCTGCAAGAGAAATATATCTGATTGTTGGATCGCCTGCTGCACAGAAACAATCCCAAATCAATTCCTGCGTGTCTGGAGTGCGGGCAGAGCCCGGCCAGGCTGCAGCCTTCCCTCCCTCCTCCGCAGCTGCTGCCCTCGAACAAAGAGCCACCGGGTCCCCTCACTGAGGTGTTGAGCCCCCGATTGATCGCTGTGCCCTAAGCCAATTTGCACATCATTAAAAGCAGTGTCTGTGCCGGGTGTGGGGAGCTGGAGGCAGAGCTGGGGCTGTGAGAGGATGCTGTGCCACTGCAGGGCCCGGGCGGAGGGGATGGAACAGAGAGACGGAGAACAGAGATGCTAGAAGCAGCGTGACCATGCCCAGGTCCCTGAGGGACCCCTGGCACCAGATGGGGATGTGCTCCAGAGACATCCTGCTGGGGACCAGGGGCCAGCGGGCTGCACCTGAGGGGTGACAGTTTGCAGCAGGAAGGGTTAGTCTGGGGATAGTCCACAGCTTTAGATTTTGGAGCCTCCACGTGTTTGCAGGTGTCCTGCCCACAGGTGCTGCCCCATCTATCACCTCCCCACGGGTCTCGGTGAGGGCTGGAAAATGGGGGGCTGCTCATTAACATGGGCTTGGGCTTTGCAGAACCTGGGGCTGGAGCACAGCAGGGACCGGAGGAGCATCCTTGTGGGCGAGAGGAGGACGAGCATAACCCCTTGGTGAGAAGGAGATGCGGGCGGGCACGGGAATTCCCGTCGGGATTTCTCAGGCTCAGCCATGGCACATGGCCATGGCAGATCCCTGGTTAATCCTCTCATTGCCGAGGTGATTAAGGAGGGATTACAGCGTTGGGCTCGTGGTGGGCTCCTGTCAGTGTGGCAGGGAGTCCCGTTCTCACAGTGAGGGGGTTCCCTGTGCCGCTGGGGTCGGCGCCGGCTGCCGACACCGTGTGCTACCCTCGATCATTCTCGCTGCCGTGCTGGGGTGTACAGCAGGAGACAGGACTGATCCATCTTGTGAAATGCCGTTGTCAGGCGAGCCAGGGCAGGTTTCAGGTGTGAGGGTGGAATCAGAATGGACCAGGTATGGTAAAAGCACATGACGTTTACTCAGGGTAGTGAGAAGTTACAGCCTGACCCATCCCTTCCCGTTAGGCTGGGCCCAGGGAGTCCCAGGGGGGCGGACAGCAGAGCACAGGGAGCACGGACACTTCCATCACCCCTAAGCAGGCTTCTGCTTGTGGCACTCCTGAGGGCAGAGGAATAGGCATAGGTTGATCTGAAATTAATATTGCTTGAAAAATGGATTTCAAACCACCTGCAACCACGGGGTTTTTCAGGTTGGCAGCTGAACTGACAGGATCCCTGACATCTCCCTAATTCACCGTCCCTTCCCTTAGGGACTGGGAGCCTGTGAGGGGCACTGGGCTTGGGCTGCCTCTATCCCAGCAGCCAGCAGGGCTAGAAACCCTCTGTCACTGGAAATTTACAGTTTGTGTTAATTTAATAGTTTGTTTGCATTCTCTGGTTACTTTTCTTTACCTTTATTGACTTTATTTGAGTTTATCTGCTTATCTATTTAACCTTCTTTGCTGAAATCCCCGGTCCTGCCTGGTTTTGAGAGGGGACGTGTCTGTGGGTCTGGCTGATGTGACCCGGCACTGGAGGCACGCGGCGCTGAAGGGAACGGTGCAGCCTGTCCCGTGGAACGGTCACAGCCTGGAGCCGGAAATAAAGGAGCCGAGGTCAGGGTCTCCAGTGAAGCCGCGGTGCCGTGGCAGCGGTGCCAGAGGGCTGGGACAGCCCGGCGGTGACAGCCAAGCCTCGAACCTCACCTCCGGGGGAAGGGACGGCCGCACCTCTGCCGCTCACTGCCCGGGGCTCTCGCTGCCTGGGACCGCCCAGGGTCCAGAGCAGGTGCGCGGGACCTCTCTGCCCGTGTTCCCCACGACACACAGCTCCTGCTTGGGCCACCACAGCTTGTGTCCTGCCCGAGGAGCCCTCCTCCGTCCTCCTGTCCGGGGGTGCCCATGGGGAGCATCCTCACCCCCCACAGGGTCCAGCTCCAGCGGTGCCCCTGGACTGGTCCACGCTGTGCGAAGCCGAAGTGGGCAGCCCCGGCCCCTCGCAGCCCCTCGCAGCTGTCCCTGTGCTGCCCCGGGTGCGAGCCCGAGCTCCCGAGCCCCGGCAGCTGCAGGGCTCGGTGCGGCAGCCAGGGAGCAGGATTGCCGCGTGCTGCTGCTCATCGCCCGGCCCGGCTCCGCTGGGCGTGGGGCAAAGGAGACCCGTCCGGCCTGCCCTGCCTCGCCCAGCCCGGGGCCCGCCCGGCACAGCCCGGGGTCTGTCAGTGCCGGACCCCGCAGAGCCCCGAAAGGAGGAGCGAGGACAGGGTGACACTCAACCGGGGCGAGGACAGGGTGACACTCAACCGGGGCGAGGCGCCTCCCGACGCGCCCCCGGCCCCTGCACCCCTCCCAGCCCCTTCCAGGGAAATTCTTCAGGAGTAATTGCAAAATCCTCTGGTGCATCACACGCAGCGTGCGATGTTATTAACTCGGCAGCCAGGAGCTGGCAGGAAAGCAATCGGGCTGTTTCCCCAAGACTGAGCCAGGGATAATTGAGTTGAATGGGAAGGAATTGCTGCTCTTTGTTAGATGATCTTCCAGCCCTTCCATACTGATCTTATTTTGGGTTATTCAAACAGACTTTTGAATTAAGAGATAAAGTTGTTTCAAAACATTCCGAAGCTCTTAGAAAAACTTGGAAATTCTTTCTATTTACACATAACCCTTCTCCCGGGCTTAAGCATTATCTGGGAGGGTCTCACCCCTGAGAGGTGTGGGGCAGGTGAAACACAAACTGCCCATCCCATCCTGTCCCTCTGTCCCCCTGCACTGGGGGCAGCCCCATCGCATGGAGGGGAGCTCAGTGAGGGATCTGTGGAGTTCATGTTATCGAAAGTACAGCGAGCTGGCAGAAAATCAATGCTGAAATATGGCCAGCTGTACTCCCTCCCTTAACTAGCTCCTTTAAGACTGTTTTAAGATGCAATTATTTAAGGTCAGGGAGGTCAAGTACACAGCACAATACTGCTGAAAATTAACTACACCATGTAATACTGCTGAAAATTAACTACACTGTGTAATACTGCTGAAAATTTCCCTGTTTGAGCAGTTTTGCCCCAGTAATGGATACTCCTCCCTGGCATTTGTCTGATCTGTGTACTAGCTCATCCTAAATGCAGGAGAATCCAGGTTTCTCCTGCCCAAGCTCTGACACATGCAAAAATCTACAAAAACCTGCACCACTTGGAGTAAACCCAAGGGAGATGGCAGTGCTGCTGGTGGTATTTTGGCCTGTGCTTCACAGGAGCAAAAACATCAGCTGGATAGAAACAATAATCTTGTCAAAACACAAGCATTTCTTCGTAAATACATCCAGGTGGGAGTGAAATAGGGCTCTGCAGGAGGAGGGTGAGCCATCAGCTGAGTATTTTGATTGATTAAGATGCCAATCACAGTAGGGTCGCAGCTCCTGCCAGTGCAAATGAAACCCTTTCAACAACAACGTCTGTGCAAGACGAAGCTCCCTGAGTGCTCCCTCAGTTCCCCTTCATTAGCTGCAAATGCCCCTCCAAACACCTGCAGCCAGGTGGGACCAGGAGAGGGACTGGGAGCTCAGGGGCTCCGTGGGCTGGGGCCAGAGTCAGGCCCGGGGTGCTAATAACAGCAGGTGAATGGATTGGGCTTGGAGAGAACAAGAAACGCTGGAAAGCAACCTGGAAACAAGCAGTTGATGGGAAGAAATTGATACTGAGGCAGCACAGGACACAGAAAGGGTTAAACGTGGAGAATGAAGGTGCTGGACCCACTCACACCCCGCCAGCACTGACTCCCTGCTGCCAGCCCTGCCAGCCCAGAGCTGATGGAAACGGAGCATTTATACTGAGTTTATTAATTTTTCTACATAAAGGGATGCTGCCAGGAGAACAGGCTCTTCCTCCCACTAATAATAAAATCCATAGTCAGGAAGTTTGGAATTAATTTCTGTGAATTCACACCTTAAGCTGTCAGCAAAAATCAGGTTGTAAGTGGGAATTGGCTGTGCCAGGAGTGCCCGGGGTGGGGGCTGTGGGGGCTCCAAGGGCCATTTGTGCTGGGAACAGCCAGGGCAAAGCTCCCCCTGCCCTTTCTCTGAGGGTGTGAGGGACCCTCACTTGTGACGACTTTTTGTCTGTGAAAAGAAATTTTTGCCCCTTTTGATGTGGTGCCCCAGGTGGGGGGTCCCCAGCGTGGGGGCTGCTCAGCCCCTGGTTCATCCCAGGGTTGGTGTTTTCCACATCCTCATTTGCTCCAGGATAGTTTATACTTGGTTTTCCTCTCTAATTAAAGATATATAAAGCCTTGCAATGACAAAAAGTAATAAAAATCTCATCAGAAACACGTATCCATCCTTGAAGAGGTGCCAAATCTGAGAAACCACGTGCCCAACCTACTCCCTGGCACCCATTTCCCTTCTGTCCTCGTCTCTATCCATCTCATCCTTGTCATGGTTTCCATCCCAGCCCTGCTCTCCTGGCTCTTCTGCTTGGAGGAAGAGGTTCTTTATCCCCAAAACTCCTCATTTTGTGGCCCTGGGAGGACCCTCAGCTGCTCTGGGACCTCCACAGCCTCCTGCAAAATCAATGACAACAAAGCAGGGGCCTTGGTTGAATTAATTTTGCTTCAAATCTAAAAAAAACCTGCAAGAAAAAGAATTAATTATTCACTAAGCTCTTAAGATAATAAAGATAAAAATTAAGCTTGGATTTCAAGACAGAAAATAGTTCCTCTCCTGTTCAAATATAAATTAGGAGTGCAGATAAATGCTACACAACTCAAAATTCATTTTAATTTCTAAGCAGCCATACAATATTCACAGGCACAGAAGAGATTCCTTGCCTCAGCCCTGAGATGGTCGTGTTGGCACCGTGGGTAACCAGCTCCTGCAGCTCACCTGGGTGAGGGAAGGGCTGCACAGCCCCTCCAGGATGGGAGGCTTCCTCTGACAGGACAAATTGCAGCATCATTTGGGTTGGAAAAGTCCATAAAAATCATCGACTCCAACCATTCTCTCAGCACTGCCCATCCACCGCGAGCCCATGTCCCCAAGTGCCACATCCACATGTCGGTTAAACCCGCCCTGGGCTGGTCCCCAGAACAGTCCCTGTCAACCCCGCTGCCACCCAGGCACTGAGGCTTTGGAAAAGCAGAAGGAATTATTGGATGCTGGAGTTTTACACCACTTGACAGCTGTTGTCTCCCTCGGTATTTGCAGGGCTCGACCTCGAGCTGTCCCTTGCCCTGACAGGACATTTTCCTGCCTGTGGAGTTTCTAGTGCCTGCCCCTGGCTCTGGAGTCTCTGTCATGATGGCCCCACACCCAGGGGACAGGTCCCTGGTGGGAGCAGCCTCTGGGAGCAGCAGTCCCAGCCAGGGACTGTTTCATCTTCCAGCACCCAGCCAAAGCTTTATCTGCTTACCCAGCCTCTGAAATGGGCTGGAGCAGGGAATTTATGCCACTTGCAACCCGGGTGTTTCCCTCTGCAGCCTGAGCAGGATGGAGAGGAGCTGGGCTGGGCAGCGCTGGGGGCACGGGGCAGGCTGGAGGCACTGGGAGCTCTTCCCTCCTCGCTCATCCTCCCGGCTCTCAGCACTCGCTGTGCCCTCTACAGGCGCTGGCCGTGCCCTCAGACCGCTCCAGTGGGATTTCTGGTGGTTTTCCAGATGCAGCTGGTCTGGCTGTCGGTGGGAGTAGCGTGAGGCAGGCGCCTTGGAATGCTCCAGCCATGGAATCATGGAATCATTAAAGCTGGAAAAGCCCTCCAAGATCATCAAATTCAACCCTCAACCAAACGCCCCCATGCCCATGAAACCATATCACAAAGTGCCACCTTTGGGGGTGCCACCGAGCACTGCTGTGTTTTGTTCCTGGAACAGCATGAAAACAAGAGGGGGAAAAAAATCTGCATTTTTGCCACGTATTTTTCTAAGTGTTGTGCAATAAATGCGTGTTGAACAAATTAGTTTGTGGTGAGACAGTCGCCGCTGGAACGTTCGGCTGCAGATAGCGCAGGGAAAGCTTTTGAAAGCCAATGCCCAGCTGCACTGACAAGGAGATTGCCGTAAATGCTGCTCAGAACAATTTAAACAATTAATTTCAGCATTTAATGGGCACTTGCACTATCTGCTGAAGCAGAAATGAGAACGTGTCTTTCATTACCTGCCACACTTCCCCTATTCCTCATCTCACCACCATTCCCCGGGGGCAAAACAAGGCATATGGTAATTGAAATTGCAGCACAGCTGCAAAAAGAGGGGAAAAAAAAGGTGGATTTCAGGTTTTTGTCGACCCTGGTTTCCACAGTTTCCACAGGGGGAATGTGATACTCGACTATTTACAAGCAGAAGAGTGTCAGGGGATACAGGGGTTGTTGGAGAACAAAAACAAACAAACCACAGCTGCATGTTCAGCCAATGGAGGTGGAAAGTGAACCTGGATTATTGTTGGCTGTTAATCCGTGTAAATTGGTCCCTTGTCTATGGGGAGAAGGGGAATGGGGCAGGAAAACCTCCACTGTGCCTTTCCCCCTTTGCTGTCCCTTTGCAGGGGCACCTGCTGAGCCGTGTCACACCTGCAGCCCCGGGGACGATGCCCAGAGGCTCCTGGATGCTCCAGCCAATATTTGGGGCTGCAAGGTGTCAGCTTGGGGCTGAAACACCACCCCTGCTCTCATCATGCACTGTCCCTGCCTGGTTCCTGCCATCCCTGCCTGCACTGTGAGCACTGTCCAGCACTGCCCCTCAAGGATCCTCCTGCCCCTCCCTGGTCCCCAGTGTCCCCCTCTGGAACCTCTGTCCCTCCCTTGGCCCCTGCTGTCCCTGCTTGGTCCCCCCTCTCCTCCCCCTGGACTTCCTGTTCCCCCCAGTCCCCTCTGTCCCTGAGTGGTCCCCGGTGTCCCTCCCTTGTCCTCCTTGTCCCTTGGCCCTCCGTTGTGCCCCCTGTCCTCCACTGGTCCCCACTGCTCCTGCCTGGTCTCTACTATTCCCCTTGGGCCCCTCTCTTGCGTTTCCTTTCCCTCCCTGGTCCCCCCTGCCCATCCCTGGTCCCCACTGTCCCTGCCTGGTCCCCTCTGTGCCCCCCCGGTCCCCTCTGTGCCCTCCTGGTCCCCGCTGTCCCTGCTCCCGCCGGACTCTCGCTGCAGGTGGCAGGAGCTGCCTGCGGTGCCTCAGCGCTGCTCGGTGACACTCGGAGCAAAAGCTGCCCTGTGGATGAAAACACGGGCTGGGAAATGGTTCCTGGCCCTGGGCAGGGGGCTGGAAGGGTCTCGGGGACAAGGAGAGCAGCTGAGGGGGGCAAAAAGCCAAATGTTAGTTTTCTGTTCAACTGCAATTGCCTTAATTTTCTTCTTTCAGTAACGAGGGGCAGGCTCAGGAGTCCTTTTGCTCCTGCCATTTGCTCACTATCAAGACAGCTAGCAAAGCCTCCTTGGCCTGAAAATGATTATTTTTCTTGACAAAACCTCCTGCTGCTGCTTTTTCTATTAATCTCCCCCTGTCTCTTCAGAGCAAAGAGAATTACAGCGGCTGCTCAGAGCCCGTTGCTCGTCTGTCCTTGAACCTGGCTGGCAGCCTGTTGTTAGCAGAACTGAGCAAATATCAGAGAAAGGAATTCCTACAAATATTCTCTCAAATTTGAAAGGAAATTTCCATGCAGCAGCACAAGCATCTCCTTTGTGGTCTTGTCCCAGGAACGTCGCAGCGTTTGCCCTGAGCAAGCAGAAACACAGGAAGCACAACTCACGCTTCTGTTGACTCAAACAGAAAGTGTTGTTCTGACTAAAATTACTCGCTTTGAACAACGATTAACTGGTGATTAATTTCAGAGTGTGAGGAAGGGGGTGGATGTGGCCGTGTGCCTCAAGTGCAACCCCAGCACTAGCCCTGATGTCCTTGTCACCAGTCAGCTGCCAGGACAGACCTTGGGCATCCTTGTCGCCACGCCACTGGCTCCAGCACTCCACAAGAGCCTTATAAAACAGAGCTGTTTGGCAATTCAGACAAGACAGGCATCCAGAATTTGGGATCCAGGTTTAAAACCCCTATTACTTTCTGCTGAGCACTTAGGAGAGCCTAATCCAATTGGCCATATGGTCCTGGGCTCCCTCCAATCTAATTCACCCATCCCTTGGGCATATTGAAGGGAAAAGACGGGGGGGAAATTGGAAAAATGTAAATCACATTTTAATAGACTCATAAAAATACACAAAGTGATGACCGAGAAAACTTATCAGATTTTATGGGCATGTGGGTTGCTCGACAGAATATGGAAATGCCACTCAAACAGCAGAGCTGTCCTCATCAGAAACTTCACAACATAATCCAATTTGTGCCGTTCGCTAGACAGAGCAGCCGGACTCATTCAAGCCGTCTGCATCACTGTCACCTCTGCTTCCCTCTCGTGCCACTCAGGGTGCGTGGGAGCTCGGTACAGCTCTGCACAGCTTGGTACAGCTCGGCCTGTCCGTATGGCCAAGTGGCTGTCGGCAGCAAGAGAACCCCAGGGTGGAGGGTCTGGCTGCTCCCCACATCCCAGAATCCTGGGGGTCTCCAAATTCCAGCATCCTGGGGTCACAGAATCACAGAATCCTTTAGGTTGGAAGAAATCTGTGAGATCATTGAGTCCAACCTGTGACAATCTCCACCTTGTCGCCCAGCTCAGAGCACTGAGTGCCACATCCAGTCGCTCCTTGGACATCTCCAGGGATGGGTCCCCATGGCCAAGCACCCCAAGGATCAGTCCAGCCATGGTGCAGGGTGGGAGGGAGAATGGGAATGGTGTCAGGCTTCCCTGGCCACAGCAATGGCATCTTAGAATCAGAGAATCATGGAAAATCCCAGGTTGGAAGGGACACATGAGGATCATCGCACCCAACTCCTGGCCCTGAACAGGACACCCCCAGAATCCCACTGTGTCCCTGAGACTGCCGTCCAAATGCTCCTTGACCATTTTCCTGGGGAGTCTGTTCACCCACTGGGTGAAGAACCTTTTCCTAATATCTGTCCTAAACTTCCCCTGACACAGCTCAGCCATTCCATGTTGGCTACCAGCACCCAGAGCCTGCTCGCATGAGAGCCAACGGGAGGGAAGGAAGGTGTTAAAACAAAGATGCAGATGGTTTATGTCAGGGCTGCAGGGCCCCGAGCAGCCATGGAGGGGAACAAAGATTTCCTGTTCCTGTTGCCACACACTGGTACCCCCGGAGCTGCCACCGAGGGCGGGGACAGGGGCTGCTCCGGCAGGGGACATCCAGCCCCACTCCTCAAGGAGCACTGCCCGGTTTGGGTGCTCTCCCCACTGTCTGGTGTTCGCAGAGCCCAGTGGAGACATGAGTATCATCTCCTGGGTAACATGGAGATGATACTCATGGCCAATGTTCAGAGGTGCAAATCATTTCTCCTGGGAGAGCCCATGGGGAGAACAATTTTCCTAAAAGGTGCGGGATTCGTCCAGAAATGAGTATGCAGAAGCCTTTGGCAAATGCTTTGAGACACCATTCCCAGATTCCTGCTGGCTGTAGGGCTGCACACTGTTCTTGCTGATGGTAATTCAGCCAGTGACTGTTGTTTGGAACAAAGGAAATGTTTGAAGCCCTGACAGACAATTGTAGAGGAAAAAATAGGTGTTGTGCAGGTGAGCTGCTGAAGTTCACCCCTCTAATTGCTCTGTAATTGTGCTGCCTCGCAGAGGAGCTCTCTCTCGAGCCTGGTTTGCTCTTGCAAAGAGCTATTTTGTTGGAAGAATTTAATTTTTGCCATTATGTTGTCCAGCACAGTCCAGCTCTGGGTACTTACCACCAATTATCCGTCTGGTATAAAGCTAATGTTGACACAGAGGTCCTCGATGCATCGACTCTGGGAATCTGCCAGGAAGGCTGGTTTCAAGCAGAATAATTAGTGGGCATGGATATCTGTGTAAGATGCCCTTGAACCGATGGACTGTCTTTATTCACTGGGATGTGATCAATTCTGAGGTTTTTCTTTTAGACAAGCCCTTGAATTTAATTCCATTCTGTACAGTAAGGATTTCTTGTCTGAAATTCACTTTGCATCAGGAGAGCCCTGTCTGAGCTCCCCCATTAGCTATTCTTTCCCCTCATTCCAGAGTCTTAAAGCACTTTACATGGATTAACTAATTAGCTCTCTTCATAACCCAGGCTTTAAGTTAATTTCCCCATGTGCATTATAAGGATGATGCCAGGGAACAAATCTCCCTTCCCCCAGTGTTTTCACCTCCCACTGCTGCAGGTAGCTCTGAGGTGGCTGGGGTTAGAGAGAAAGGAGCCCAAAACCCCACAGGAAGGTGTCAGGACACCAAGCAGGCCTGGATTCCATGGTGCCTGTCCTACCCTGCATCCTCCCTGCTCGGGGTGCAGCCAGAGCACCGGGGAACGGAGAGAAGCTCCCTTAGCCATCCAGGGCCAAACTCATTGTGCAAAGGATCTGGCAAAAGAGCAGTAGGAAAAACCCAGGGGCAGTGTGAGAAACGAGGGGAGAGGAGGGAGATCCAGCCAGATTGGGGCATTTTGCTGTGGACAGGGTGTTCAGGCAGATCCCGTGCCGGGGACTCTGCCGAGAGGCCAGGTCATGTCCCGCCCGTGTCCAGGAGCACGCTGGGATGGGCTGTCACAGCTCCGACTGCCACTGCTGCGGGAACACTGCACTGGCACCAGGGCTGTGTGGTTTCAAGGAGGGGTTTGAGGATGCAAATAGAAAATACAGAGAAATCTGTCAAAGAGCAAAGCCACGGCATGGAGGGGTCTGGGCCAGGCAGGGGCTGCCACCTCCTTGTGAGGTGGTTCACAGCCTGGGGTGTCCCCTAAAGCCGGAGTCCCCATGGCCGTGAGCACACCCGGGAGGCTGCAGGCTGCCTGCGGGGACAGGGGCTCCCAGGTGCCCGCAGGATTCCTCTCCGGAGCTGCGGGGATCCAGCGGGGATCCTGGGCGAGCACAGGCTGCTGCAGCCGCGGGGAGAACCCGCCGGACTGCCTCCTCTCCTCCATCCCTCCGGCTTCCCGCACCTGGGAATTGCTGTAACACAAAGGCTACACACTAATGGCTGCCCACCCGCAGAGATGAATATACCCATTTAATATCCAGCTGTGCAGCTCCTGCGTTCCCTTTGGAAACGAGCCTCAAACGTGTGCAGCAGCCAGGGCAAGGCAGCGCTTGGCGATTCCCAGCCCCTGGCAGAAACGGAGTGACCACGTCCATGTGCACACAGCGAGGGGGAACATCCCAGCCTGGGTTTTCTGAGGGGCAGCTCCCTGTAATTTGCGCACTTTAATTTTATTTTTATACTGAAATTTCTCCCGCTGGCATTCACATGCAGCAACTCCGCTTGGTGTAAGCTGAGGAAAAAACTCCTGTATCTGTGCCTGTCTTGTCTCTCTCCTTCTCTTCCCAAGGGCTGTGATTTTATGTTTGTTTAGAGATAATTTCACCGGCCCCTGAGTTTACCAAGTGCTCTGTCTCCCCGTACGGGCAGGTCACTGTGTTGTGTACGTGGAGGGCTGTTTACAGCTGCTGATAAACTCTAGAGGCAACAGGAACAGCCACTGCCATGAATTAAATGCTGCCGTGTAAAATAGGAGGGGATTAATCTTTTATTCCTCTCCCTTTATAAGCTCCTACTCGGGTTCTATTGCTGTCCTTGTAAGTTATGAAAAGGTTTATTTTTCAGTAAGCATGTTTCGTTCTAGCACCCAAAAAAAAGAGCAGTGTGTAAAACGAGGATAAAATCCCTCCTGGCAGATCCTGGGCATAAGGATGGGGAGAGATTTATCTGAAGGAGGAAGGGAGCGAAATTAAGAGATGGGATTTACACTAAACAGCAGGGAAATGTGTGAGCAGGGAGAGCCCTGAGGCACGGAAGAGCTTCCAAAGACAAGGGCTGCCATGCTGGGATCGCAATATTTGGGAAAATATTGTGGAGTGTGGGAAGCTGGCAGGGATTTTGGATCCCAAATTGAAGGAGGTTTTACTTGCAATAAATATTGGGAGCAAGCAGAGCCCTGTCTCCTTCACATCCCCTTTCCTCTCGGCTTCAAAGCTCCATGGAGTTAGGAAGTTCCTGGAAGAGGTGAGCAGTGACACAAATCCTGAGTCCCTGAGGGTCTCTCATGGGTCACAGGGAAGTTAATTCTCCCCCTGCTGAAGCCCTTGGTGACGGTCACTGCTCTGGGGACAGGCTCAGTGCAGGTGGAGCCCGGCTGGGGCGGAAGCAGGTGGCTTGGTCACAGCCTCATCATTTGTGTCTCTAAAAAGTGACCTTTCCCCACCTGGTCGGAGGGGAATGAGTGACAGCACGGGGCTGATGGCAGCTGTAAATCTTGGCCCAAGAATGAGTTAGAGATGGAAATTCATTGCTGCACCTTCAGCAGGTGGTAAAACCCATTGTAAATCTCTGAACGGCTTGTCAGGACGCTAATGGATTGAGCTCCTGATGCTTAAATTTCACAGCTCCCAGTTCTCCTGAAATGTCACCTGGAGGACTCTGCAGAAGGACAAGGGGACAGAAGGGAGCCCCCTCGGCCTTTGGTGAGCCCTGACAGTGGGGACAGCTCCAAGCTCTGGCACTGGAAGGGAGAGATGGGGGCTTGTATCCGAGACACAGCCTGGGGCTCGCACGGGGAGCTCGGCTCCTGCTCCAGTCGTGGGCCAGCACAGGGCAGCCAGGTTTGGTCCCCACCTCCACTGCCTGGGTGGACACGTCCCCCAGGTCCCCATGTCCACTGCCTGGGTGGATGTGCATCCCACTGCTATCACTCTGCTGCTCTCTCCCCTCCTGTGCTGCCTCGGGGCACCGGGACAGGGCTTCCCCCAGCTCCAGCCCCACATCTGGGGGCAGCTGGGGCTGGTCAGACCTCACCATGCCCCTCCCAGCATTCACCCTATGGATTCAGCAGCAGACTGAGGAGTGAAAAGCCAAACTCCTGCCTGGCTTGGCTGCCTGCAGCACAGGGAAGGTGTCGGGGCAGACCTGGAGCCCAGCAGCAGGAGACAAATGGGCCAGGGGTGAGTGGCATTAATGTGCCTGTGGTGGCATTAATTTTACCTCTGCCTTACCTAGGTGAGCAGCGCTGTGGCAGCACCTCCCCGAGTGGAGGAATGATGATCCCTATTTATCTTGTCTGGCATCTCAGCTCTGGAAGCATTTTTAATTCAGTTTCTCCATTTTCCCCTCTTTTTGTCTTCCTGGATTTAGGTCCCATTAAAATCTGTCTTGTTGGCTGCTTTGTTGAGCCTGGCGATGGCAGGCAGGGGAGAGAGATTTCAGGTATTTCTCTTCTGAAGGTCTGTCCTGACTCAGAGCGAGTTAACCCCTTGCTATTTCTAAGCCAGTCCTGTTGTATTCTTTAATTTCTTTGAGTAAACAAAAGGCAAGGGAAGATTCTGCTCTTGGGACAGCCCCGAGGTCAGAGAGCTTGCAAAATTAAAGCACTGTTACTTTGTTTAGTCTTCGTGTCTCTTCTGTAAAATCAGAGGTGTATTTGCTGAACACATCGAAGGGTGCTGGGTGGCTCAGATCCGCCCCGCTCCCGCCGCGCTCTGCCCGCGTTTCCCAGCGAGTCCTCCCTCACACCGACGGGGAGGCAAGGGATGCTCTGCCACAGCTCTTCAGGGCAAGTGACCCCCAGGGAGCCCCTTCCTGCAGCCAGTGCTGGTTTGTGGGGGCTCAGGAGTGGGGGGCCGCTGTCAGGCTGCCGGGGGCACACAGCGGTGGCTTGGGCGAGGCAGCAGCAGGACATGGAAGAGGGAGCACGATGCAGCCACTTAGAAAAAGGAAACTTTTCCCCTAGGCCTCGTTCTAAGCAGGAGCCCCAATTCCTGCCTTTCTGCCCCTCCCCACAGCTCAAGCTGCTGACAATGACCTAAAAGTGCGTTTTACAGCCTTGATGCCACGGTTAAACTGTTGCCAGCTGGGAGCTTTCAGTGCATGAACTGGCTCTGGTGGGGCTGTCGGGATTTGCAGTGAGCAAACAATAGGAAACAACATTTTTCAACAAATCTTCTGTAATTTCAACATCGTGCCATTGATTTTGAGTCCCTTGGGCTGCAGTAGTTGAACCATTATTGGTTTGTGTCATTAAGGACTGGGGCAGGGGAGCTGTGCGAATCCCCGAGGCAAGGGAGTAAATATTAGGGCTGCTTTTTCTTTTTGTATGTTACTGCCTTCCTTTCCAATAAGTTGCTACACCACAGGAGACCCCAATCAATTAAAACAAAGTAAATTAAGAGTGGAAAAATATTAGGCAGAAAGACACAAACTGGATTTGCTGGTGCTGCCGAGGGTCGCAGCGGGAAGCTCCGGAGCAGCGCTGGCACTTCTCCCTTTCCCCAGATTTTGGTGCTGATGTCTCAGCCCTGCCAGGGCTGATTAGTAGCTGCCTTTAGGGTCAGGATAGATTCTCAGCAGCCCAAAGGCATTCCACAATGGGAAGCAGCCCTTGGCTGCTGCCACACCACAGCACAAAACCAGGCACCAGAGAGCAGCCGCTCCCCGCCGTGGGGGCCGTGGCATTGGGCAACATCCCCTTTCCAGGTGTGCCTAAATCCCCCCAGTCTCTCCCAAGCATGGAAGGGGCCACAGCACCCAGAAGAGAACCCTGAGGGGCAGCAGGAAACCAGGGTACCTGCTGGGGCAGTGGGCAACGTCGCCTGGGCTGGGACATAACGTTCAGCCGGAGGGCAAACAAGCTGCCAGCGAGGAATGGATGCTGGTGCGCAGGTCGCCTTCTGCACAAAAGGAATATCATAGCATGCAAATGTCGTTTGTATTGTGATCATTAGCTCGAGCTGTGGGAGGTGCCTTATATCAGTTAAATTCTTCCAGGGGCTCCCGCAGAGCCGCCGAGAACTTCTTAAGTGCACAGTGGCATTTAAGAGTTTGCTGCCTGCTCCGAGCAGATGTTGCATGGATTAGACAGCTCAGTGTGCAAGACAGCTTCAAATTAAAACAAAAAAAGATGCAATATTTATGGGCTGCTCTGCATGTGCTGGAAATCTGAGAGGAACACACCATGTCTTATAGTAAAGGTACAACCAGAAACATACCTGCAAACACCCAGAGTTTGGCTTCAAAGGCAGAGCAGCAGCAGTGGAGGCTGGTGCAGGGATGGCTGAATTATCATTTCCTGAATATTTACAGTAATTTACACAATTCTTCCCTGTGAGGGTGGTGAGGCCTTGGCACAAGGTGCCCAGAGAAGCTGTGGCTGCTCCACCCCTGGAACTGTCCAAGGCCAGGTTGGGCGGGGCTGGGAGCAGCCTGGGACAGCAGAAGGTGTCCCTGCCCATGGCAGGGGGTGGGACTGGATGAGCTTTAAGGTCCCTTCCAACCCAAACCAGTCTGTGATTATTCTGTGATTCTCTGATTTCATTTATCTGGATAGTGATCAGCAGCTTTGGCTGCATCCACGACAGTCCTGGCCTGGCCGTGCCAGGGTGGCAGAGTTGGGGCTGCTCAGATAGCCAGATTTTCAGAGATTTGTCTTCATCTTTCTCCTTGGCAGCACAGAAACAGACAGAGGGGGCTGCCTGTGCCCCACACCTTTCCTCAGCCAGCCTTCCTGGAGTGAGCACCAGCACATCCCCAGCCTGACCAGAACTCAAACTGGCACTGAGGAAGGGGCAGCAGCACAGACAGCCCCCACCTGCCCTTCCCTCCATCAGAGTCAGTACAAGACTCAGGCAAGCAGCTGATGCTGCCCTTGTGTCCCTCAGCACTCCTCACCCACACCTGCTCCTCTTCCTTGTGCTTCCCTTTTAATCTGCTGCCTGCAGGGCTTGGATGAGTTTTCCTGTTCTGTTCTTTACCCTCTCTGCAGGGGCTGAGCTCTGACTTCCAAGGCTTCCTACAGGAGCTCTGGTGTGGGTGCTGCAGGGGTTGGCACGGAGCAGGCTGGGCACAGGCGAGCTCTGCGCTCAGGTCTCGGGCAGGAGAGCGGCCAAGCCTCCTCTGCGCTCCCTGGAAATCCTCTCCAGAGGCTCCTGTGCCGGTGCTGTGCCCTGCGTGCGGCTCCGGGCCAGCCCCGGGAGCTGTTTGCTGCTGCAGAGTCGCTATAGGTGGCAGCATTGGCGAGCCAGAGGCTCCTCGGCTGCGCTGGCTGCGATAGTTCAGCCACAGAACAACAGAAGGTGTGACACAGGTAACCCCAGCACAACGCTTCTCTCGCTGGAGCTGCACCTCCCGGAGCGGGGCTGCCCTCCAAGGCTGGGCTTTCTGTCAGGAGCAGCTGAGAACGGATGCACCGGGCCAGGCTCCTGGGAGCCTCCAGCTCCTCTGCTCGGAGGTTTGGGTCACTGTCACCTTCCGCAGGGAGGTTTCCTCACCCAAAATCCTGCCCAGAGGCAGCCCTGGGTGAAGGGATGCTACCACGGGCGGTTTGGGAATGCTGCACGGAGGATGGAGAAAGAGGTTTTTCCAAGCTCTCGTGTCTCCAATATTTATAGTGACTGGCGGTAACTCAAATACGGTTTGTGGTTCGACCTGATGAACCTGAAGCCCTAAATCACGGGAATCTGCCAAGTGAAACACTTTAACCTCTGCCCTCGCCGCCGTAAACAGCGACTCCCGGGAGCGTTTAATGAACCCTGCTGCTGCCAGCAGACCCGCTAATGCTCCGTGTCCCTCCTCTGCAAGTCCCCTGCCCCCTTCCCTTTAGAGCTTTCTAAAACGTTCTCCTGTAATCGCTGCCCTTGTGCTGGGCACAAGGAGCAGCCGCGCAGCCGATGGGCTCGGAAAGCGCCGCTTCCCTGGTGATGCCCTGCGAGCTGGGACGTGCCCAGCGCTGGCCGTGCAGGAGCAGGGGAGGGAGGGAAGGTTCCTTGGTTCCCCACGCGTCTTGGAAGGGAAGAGCGGGCGGAGAGAGACCAGTGACTCTTTGGGGACCAGGGACTCTGATTTGTGCCCCACAGGGGAAGGCTGCTGAGCAGCAACAGGCAGAGACAGCTTCCCAAAGTGGGTAAGGGGAGCAAATGCCTTCTGAGGGCACCGACGGTGAGAACAGAGCTGTGCAAAACTCCATCCAAAGCCTCCGTTATCTCAGCAAGTTTCCTCTTTATTTTCCAGGCACAACACACTCCGTAACCTCCTGTTTTACTCAGAAGGGAAACCCCCTTTATTTATTTATTTAAATTGAGAACCCTGGTGGAAAACAAGCTTTGCTTCGAGAAGCAATTACATTCTATTTCTTAACTGGATTAGGTAACTTGATAAAACTCCAGTGGAAAAATATTTGCTCATATTTAATCATTTGTTGACTTGGCACCTCGCAAAATAAAGCAAAATTAAATAAAAATGTGTAAAGGGCAACCCGCTTGCTGATAAATCCAGCCCACTCTGAGCAGTTTATTACAGGAGCAACGATCCATTAGCTCACACATAAATTAGAATCGTGCATCCCGTTTATGGAGTTGCAAATTGTTGGCTGCTGCTGTTGTGTCAAAAACAGGCTGTGCCGGGAATGAATCATGGTTGCTGTCTGGACTGCCTGCCCTCAGCTGTTTAGGGTTAGGCAGGATGAAAAGCAAACGGAGTTAAAGCCCTTTGTTTAATTTCATAGAATACCATAGAATCATGGAATGTCCTCAGCGGGAAGGGACCCACAAGGATCATCCAGTCCAAGCCCTGGCCCTGCCCAGACACTCCAACAAACCCACCCTGTCCCTGAGAGCGTTGTCCAAACGCTCCTGGAGCTCTGGCAGCCTTAGGGCAGTGACCATTCCCTGGGGAGCCTGGGCAGTGCCCAAACATGCTTTGGGGGAAGAATCTTTTCCTAATATCCAACCTAAGCCCTCCCCTGACACAGCCATTCCCTTGGGTCCTGTCCCTGTTGCAGAGAGCAGAGATTGGAACCTGATTTTTTGTGCTGCTTGTACAAACAAAACAAGCAGTACGTTTGCATGGTAACAGGATCTGCAGCTGTGGAATGAATCCTCTGCCGGTGCCCTGAAAACCAACCCCGTCCATCTATTGATCACAGCTCTGTGCTGTCTGTGCCCATGTGTGGGAATGCAGCCCCTGAAATGAGATCCAGCCATCAATATTCTCCCCAGGTGTACCTGCTGCTGCGCTCCTTATTGCAGGTCGGATCACCTCCTGAGGAGTTTCCCATTATTTCTCAGCCCAAAAGGAGGGAGTATTGCCTGACACAGCCACTGCTACCTGTGTGCTGCTAACAGGGAAATGAGGGGTTGTGAGGTTACCTGGGGTTCCCAGGTGATCATTATACAGCTCCAACGGCAGGAAAACAATTGGTCTGGGGGGAACTGCAGCAGGAATCGGTTCAGCCGAGTACTGGCATCATTAGCCCTGACAAGGCTCGCTGATGTGCAGCTGGGCTGAGGCTTTGGCCTGGATGGGATTTCCAGGAGCATCAAAACCAGCAGCAGATGAGTCAATCCCAGGTGAAGCCCATCACAGAGCAATGAGCTCGGCCAGGCTGTGCCCTCCCCGGAGCCCCTGGTGCAGCCCCTGGCAGAGCCCACCCCCAAACCCGCAGTTACTGTTTGGTCACAGACTTTGGGATGGCTGCAGTGGTCCAGCAGCTGCACGGGCTGTTGGGATGCGCTCCTACAAAGCTCAGCCTGGCAGAGGTTACACACAGAGCTGCAGTGGCTCGGCACAGGGCCCGAGTGCCTTTGGGTGGGATTTGTGCCATAGCCAAGGTGACCCGAAGGACTTTTCACTCCTGCCTTTCCTGGGATCTCAGCTCAGCCCACACAAGGGGGGGTCAATGCTGGGGTTCTCCGAGAAACCTGCAATTTTTTTGCTAAAACTGTGACTGTGAAGAGCAGCATCTTGAAATCTGCAGTTTTGTATTTCCTGAGATTCTGGGGGGTTCTGAGGATGAGCCTGTGCTCTGTCCTCTGTGTGTTGTCAGTGTTGTGTTCCCTTCACTCCTGTGTAACTGCAGAGGTGTTGGATCACCACGGTGGGATCTGGCACAGGCTCCCCTGGCTTGGCCATCGCTCCAGCCGATGCTCTGCAGAGGTTTAAAGATCTGGAGAGGGCGGAGGCACAGGGAAGGATTGCACAGGTTGTTTTGTGTTCTTTGGCCCCACATGGCAGTGCTGTGTTTAAACTCCCCCCAAGGCCCAACACCACCGTTCCAGGGGCTGCAGCTGCTCAGGGTCTGTGCAGTGCCAGGGCTGGGTGACCCTCTCCTTCTAGATGTGCTGATTTAAGCAGTGGTTAATAACCCCTGCTCACCTGCACAGCCAGAAGGAATGAAATAAAAGAGGTTCTGCTTTATTTATTCTTCTTAATATGAAATTCATGCCCTGATTGCCTTTCTTGTCTCCAGCCAGGCTTCTGGGAGGTAAGAGATTCAGTTCATGAATCTGAATTTGGGGAAGCTTCATCTTTTGAGCTTTCTGTTCAGGGAAAGTTACTTGATAGCCAGAGAGCCAAGGGGGAAATACATTATTGAAAGAAAAGCTTCCTTTTTAATCTAAAATTCAGCAGGATCTTTGAGATGAAAAAGGTTATTTCCAAGAGTCTGTCCAGCATATCTTGAGGGCTTCTCCTTCCCATACAATAAGCAGTGAGTGGGAGGGAGGCAGAAAAGAGCCTCAGTCAGAAACAGGCTGCTGTTCTCTCTCAATTACACCAGCATCCCATCTCCTGACAAGGGAATAGCAATTCCCCTGCAAAGAAGTGCTTGGAGGCTGGCTGGAGAAAGAGGAGAAAGTAATTATGGCTAAACTGTGCAAACAGGGACTCCTGGGAGCAGCCTGGCAGCGTGCAGGGGCTACTCACAGGAGCAAAGTATGAGTTAGAACACTTCCACCTGGGAAAGCGCTTGAATAGGAGCCTTTGTCCCTTTGAACTCAATTTGTTGAATGCTGGTTAAGAGCATCTTGAAGCCCAGAAAAGGGAATTACAGGATTTCTGAGGACAGGTGGATGCTGGGGGGTTCACACTCCAGGGGATTGTGGCTGGTTGCCAAGAGCTCCCTGCAAGAGACACAGGTTTCTGGGGGCTCAGTGCTTTCTCTTGCGTTGCTGTCCAAGAGTTTTGGAGCAAGGCCAGGATGAGGTGCCTTTTCCTGTGAGATGCAGACCCTGTTCCCGTCGCCGTGCATCCCCCTGCCTGGGGATGGGATGTTGAAGCTGCTCCCCGTGTGAGGCAGCGGGAGAGAATCTTGCCAGAGTCAGACCCATCCTTGGGAGAAACTTATTTTTCTCTCTGACCTGGAAACGCTCCAGCTTTGCTTCTGCTCCCAATTTAAAACTATTCTCTTGCCACGGTCAATCATTTTAAATCCTCTCCCTGGACTGTGCTGTGCTCGAGGAGCTGCAGGAGCTGTGTGTCTGTGTCAGCGCAGGCAAACAGGGAGGGACAGGCTCCGGCTCCTCTCTGGGGATGCCATTAGGTGGGATTTGTGTGCGGAGTGGAAATGCAGCAGCTCTGCTGTCAGCAGTTTTGTCCACAGCCGCTCTCCTCTCCACTCCTCTGGGTGGATTTTTGGGGTTGCTGTGCCAAAGGGAGGCTTTAATTCTGCCTCTTAAATGACAAATACCAAATGAGACATGCTTGTTCCAGGAGATGTCCGAGCCACATCTCCCTGGGTCACATCCAGGCTCTGCTATGCCCCTACCCAGCTCTGAGCACCCACATCTCAAAATCCCAGGAGTTCTCACAGAATCACTGAGGTTGGAAAAGCCCTCCAAGACCATTGAGTCCAGCCTGTGACCAATCCCCACCTTTTCACCCAGACCAGAGCACTGAGTGCCACATCCAGTGGATCCTTGGACACCTCCAGGGATGGGGATTCCCCCACCTCCCTGGGCTGTCTGTTCCAACCCTTTTCATTCAGTCTCAATTCCATTTATTTTGAAATGCCATTAATCTGGGAGGAAATGTAAACCCGTCTGTTGGTGCCAGGGAAACAGAAAGACACCAATACTGTGCTCAGAGCAAATGATCTCTGCTACCTGCTTTTGCTGGGAACAAAACCTCAGCCGTGGGATTCCAGCCCCCTGGCAAAGCTAATTATCAGATATTCATAAATTTAAAATATTACTTATGCAGAGAAGTTTCTAAAGAATATTGATGTTGTTCTTTCCTGGGAGAACAAGAAGTACTAAAACTTTTTGGGGCAGTGCTCCCACGTACACTCTCTGCCATTATTCCTGTTGTTATTTCAGTGTTCCCTACATCTCAGGAGCTCAGGGAGCTGCAGGTGGATTCCCCCACCATCCATCCTACTTTTGCACCTTCCCTTTGCTCTGTGAAGCCGGAGCGTGTGGAGTCATGTGGACTCCAGCAACCCAGGCCACTTTCTGCCTCATTTCCTTTCCAACCTGCAGGGTGATTCCAGCTCGGGAGCTCGGAGCTGCTGCTGATCATCCATCGCACGGGGCAGACAGCGCATTATTCTGTAATAACTCAGGACAGTCGCTCACATTTGCTCAGCTGGCAGGACACACCACGGGGCAGCTGGGAGAATGTGGATTCGCTCGGGAATCTGTGCACTTCTCTGCTTCCCCCCTGTCCTGACACCAACACACACAGCTCCATGGAGCTCCACCCGTGGAGTGGGGACACCGGGAATTTTGGACAAACAGTTCCCTTCCATGTCTCCTCATGCCAGTTCTTGCCCTGCCTCACACAATATAGTTTTCCGGTGTTTTTGTTCCTAAAGTCATCACCCAACAAACCCAAAAGGCCAAAGCCTTTATCTGAGGGGAGGTCTCAGTTAATATTGGTTAAAACAGATTTTTCTGAGGACAGAATAGTGCTTTTTATTTTTTTTTAGCACCTAAACTGCAAAGTGATGCCTTGAAGATGAGATTAGTTCATTATTTATAAAAGCAAAATCCCTCAGAATGTATTAAATATGAAAACATTGTAAAGGGTGTAAGATTTGGGAGGATTAGGCTATGAAGTCTAGACATTTATCTCCGACAGCATCACATTTGCATTCATTACATGTCCTGCTGTACCTCTAAACAGGAAAACTGATCTGCAGAACGGATGATCAAAGCAGGGAAATGCAGATCAGAAAACACGCTGTGTTCGCTTAGGAACAAAAAATGGTGTAAAAGAAAAATAATTGTCTGATATTCCAGTACACGAAACTCTACCAGGCCCCCAGCAGCGAGGGGGGGCTCGGGAGCAGCTGCTGATGGGTTTGGAGACGCTGCTGATGGGGCTGAAGTTTGGAAAAAGCTCCTTGGTGGGGGCAGGTGTGAGGGTGGGAGATGCCCCACAGGGCAGTACCCTGGGGTGATCCAGCCTCTGGCGGTGCCTGCACATCCCCTGTGCCTCCATCCCCAGGAACACCAGCACCTCACATCCCCATGGTGAGAGCCACAGGGAACAGTAGGCAGAGGCTGCTCCAGCCCACCCCTGGGTTCCTCATGATCGTGTCATCGCTTCCTAGTTTTTCAGTAGCCGAGACCTTTCCGCTCCTTGCACTGCTTGGGTGATGCATTAACAGACACATCACAGCTCTATTCCCACACCTTCCCCTTTCCAGCCCAGACACGGCATCCGCCTCACTCTGAGCCTCTGAACTCTACGCAGTCCTCTAAGATCCATCAAAAAAATCCGTATGACTGATGCAGAGCCCCCTTTGCCAGGCTTTCAGCAGCCATTGGATGACCAGCTCTCCAAATCAGTAGAATTTAACATTATTTCTAGCATTACTAATTGCTGTTGAACATTTCCCTGAGCTCCTGTTGGATGGAGGTCTGTCGGCATTCCAGTATGAACCTCTGGCACTAGGACACATTCTCCTAAACAGGAACCTGGAAAACTTGAGTATTTCTGCCTTTTCTGTGGGAACACTGCATCAGACTCAAAAATGGCCAAGAAGTTTGTAGCTAAAACCTTGAAAATGGGTGCAATTTCAGGTGAAATTCATCTAATTTTCAAGGCGCTTTTATTCTACACCAGGACTAATGCCAGGTCTTCTGGAAACATTCCCAAGGTTCACAAAGCATTCCAGCAAGTTTGGAATCACTTTAGGATGATTTATATGTTTGGAAAGAGACCAGGCTCCCAGGCTCCCTCTGCCTTTGACCCGGACACTGCTCCAGCCTTGATTTATTCCCTGATTTATGATGTGTGTTTTCTGCATAATTTCAATTCAGAATAAAATTTGAGTCCACAAAACCATGCAAAGACTGACAGCGTGGTCTACAGCAATCCCTTCTGGATGATTCATCTGCCTTATCTCTCCAGCGTGCTCATTTCCCAGCCCAAATGCATCCAAATCCCAGATCAGAGGTTCCATTGTTTCCAGGCTCTGTCAGTTCCCACAAAGGAAAGCTCATTACGCCCAGAGTCTCCGTATCTGTTTAGTGTGACAGCAGAACCACTGGAGCACTGTCGTAGCTTGTGCAAACTGGTACCAAACTCTGCTTTTAAATCAGAATCCCCTTTCTTAATAGAAATTTTAAGTGACAAATCCGTGGACTGAATCTGGTATTCATTGTTTGCAAGAGAGAAGAGAGGGGATTTAAACGAAGCAGATATTCTGTGAGGAGCCTCAGGAAATAATTTACCAGCTCCAGTGAGAGGGGAGCCATGTTATCAGCAGCATTTACATGTTACATTAGCCAGGAGTAGGAATGCTCATCTTTCTGTCCAAAACCTGTTTGCAAAATTAGTGGAAGACTGTTGCTTTAATGCCTTTTTCTTGTCACCAACAGTGTAAATCTTCTCCCCTTCGCTGGGAACCAGAGAAATTAAATTTGCGAACTACTGTCTGTTTCCCAGATCACACTGCAACACGAGTAGAGGCTTCAAGGTTAAAAATGATGGAAGTTTCAAAAAAAAAAAGGAGGCATTTTTAGCCTTTAAGAACTGCTCACACAGAGAGTGCCAGAGAAACAACCGGTGTTCTGTCCTGCTGCTGCTCCATCTGGATCTGCAGAGAAACCTGAGGTTTGACACTGGCTCTGCTTCTCCCTGGAAACAGGGCTGGGGATGGGCAAACCAAGGTGGGTCTGGTTCATCAGAATCCTTCAGGTTGCGAGCGCCCGCAGAGCCTTTTCTGAAACAGTTTCAAAGTTAAATGGTAAAGGAGTGGAAATATTTTCTCCCGTCTCTCTCATTACAAACCTCTTCGCTTTTAACTCTGTGGGCCCAAAAGTGAACTACCAGGATCCACATGGAAATCTGAGCAGGTGAGTGTCAGCATGGAATCCAGTGGAGCTAAGGATGTTCCTGTGTTTGGGATGCCCTTGGAACCAAAGAATCATTAAGGTTGGAAAACAGCTCCAAGATCACCCTGAATCCCTTCCTGCACTGCAGCCCAGGTGCTATGATTTCTCATACTCAAAAATCCCACTGTAAATTTCCACTTTGTGTAAAAAAGTGGGAAAAGACCCCCACTACTCCCTGCTTAGCCTGCTTCTTCTCAAGCAGTAAATCCCTGCTTGGCAAAGCAGGAGCGGGAAGTGCCAGTGGGAAAGCCTGAGTGTCCATCCAGCACAGCTGGAAACAGGATTTTTCATGAAGGCAGCTGGGAATACCTCTCGTGCAGCTCATCCCAAAGTGGCTTTAGGTTTTGATCCCTAAATAACAAAGCATCTGGAGTTAGGACAGCCAGGAGCGAGGCAGAGAGGGGGGTGCTGCACCCCCAGTGTGGCAGGGGGTCGTGGGACGCTGTGTCCTGTGCTCTGGGGGACAGTAATGCCGTGGGTGGTGTAATGTGATTCAGAAGAGCTTTATGCTTGGATTAAAAAGGCCTAATTGAGTGTCCTGGTAGGATAAGACACAACTCCTGGTGCCCTGGAACAGAGGCAAATCTGGACCATGAAATATGCTCAAACCTGATTTTCCTCTGTAGCAAACCACTGCCCTGAACCCTCTTTATTCCTTCTCACAAAGGCTGAAAGCTATTTGCTGGCACCAGATCCCCCAAATTTCCAGTTAATAAGCAGGCTTTGTGCTGTTGACCTTACACACGCTGGCACAGCCAGATTTTCCAGCAGAAATGAGAGGCCAGCAGCCAACTAGTATTGCATTTTAAAGCTCTGCAGCTTGGAGAGGGAAGGGAAACGATCCAGCGGGGCCACAGGCACGGCACGGTGACTGGCACCCTCGGCGGAGCGCGGTGGCACCGGGACACACTGCTGAAATTACTTTTGGATGCTCTGTCAAGCACAAGGTATAAATTGCACGATGTTTTTAAATGTTTTGGAGAGATTGCCTTTTGAGTGGCACCCTCCATTCCGGTGTGTCCAGTAAGGTGTAGAGAATTCATTTGCATTTTTCATTTTTATAGGTGTCTTTTAGCCAGCCTGGACCAGGAGAGTGAATCCAGCTGTGTGGATGATGCCAGGAATGGCTCAGCCTCCATCTGCTCAAAGATACAAATTTGATTTCCCCTCATCTTTATTTTCATGTCAAAAATTTTCTCCACTTTTTCAATATCCTTTTTCTTCCTCTTTTATCCCTGGTGTAAATCCTGACTATCAAATGAAATGAAATGGAAGGGAATGGACTGCCTGAAGCTATTCACGGCACAGGAACTCACTACACCTCCTAATAAGCCATTCCCTATTTATTTTTAGCAGCATACCATCCCTATCTTTCCTGCTACTGTCGAACACTCAAGTGGTGCTGCTGCTAAACATTATGACTTTCTTTCCTTTGCTTAATTACGTGCCAATCAGTGTAGAGCAGAGTGTGCTCTCAGCTGGTTGCTGGACAAATATTGAGTGCAACGCGATTCCAGACGTTACTACGGAAATGGGCACTTTCAAACCTCACCTTATGGAAGTCGTGGTGGAAGTGTGTGCCAGCTGTGTTTCTGGGGAGCACTGGGAGCAGCTCATGGCCCACCATGGACAATTTGGAGATTTCCAGCTTGGGTCACCCCCCACAGGGCTTAGAAGAGAGTGTGATGATTTTTGGATCTAATAGTGACCTCCCCCCCACCCCCTGCCCCATATTTTGGTACCCAGGTGTCCAGTTTTCAGCTGGTCCGCGTATTTCTACCTGTTCAGGCAGGAAGGTGAGCATGCCCTGGATAACCTGCCCCGCCCTTGGCTATTTCTGTAAATAAATCCCAGGTTCCAAGGGGTGCCCCCAGTGATCCCTGCAGTGCAGCTGCCTGGGGATCCACAGAGGAGAAACAAATCAGCTGCTTTCCTGCATGTGGATTTTTTTTTGGTCCCTTCTAGTGTCTTTACCCTGCTCTTTGTTGTTGTTTTAACATAGCTGAAAACACTGTCTGCTGCTAATGAATAGCATGGAAACCATACGCTTCCACGGCTCTGGGGTCGTGCCGAGTCGGCTGCTGCTCCCCATATACTGCTGGGATATATTTGCCAGCATTTCAATTAGATCATCAATAACCCAGTGCAGCTGCTGAGAGAAGAACTCAGATGTTCATAAATGTTATAGTCCATTAAGTTCAGATACTTCAAAGGCAGTTTGGAAAGGAAGTCATTTGTTAGGCCGGGTGTCAGTATAGCGGAATGCAAATCATGCTGGATGCCAAAGAAAGGGATTAAAAATGGAGTTTAAAGGTCGAATTAACTTAATTTGACCACTTCTGACACATAATGCTACTCCTTGACTTTTAAAATATTGCAGCCATGTGCCAGGGTAGGGATTCCTCTGGAAGGATGCAAACCCTGGGTGCAGGATGCTCAGGGCACTGCCAGCAGCAGCACAGGGACACCACAGGGACACCCCAGTAGCTGGGGGTGTGAGGGCTGTGGGGAGTCTGGTGTGTCCGTGGGGATGGGAGAGGGGTGTGTGACTGTGTGTGTGTAATTTCCTCATTCAAAATCTGTGTGATATTTCCTGCCCTCTAAAATCTGAAAAGCAAGTCAGTGCTTCAAGCACAGCAAATATTGAAATAACTGATTATCATGAGAGATTTTTGCATTTTAAAATTATTTCCTTTTGGAGCAGGCAGAGAACCAAAGCTCCTTTCCCAGGATGTTTTCCTGCAGCCTCCCTCTCCCCTCGGGTGTGTGCATGAGGGAGAAGCAGCGTGATTTGTGATGCTTTGGAAGGAGAGAGGAATGCAAACATCAGGGTGAATTAACAGCTGATGGAAAACGCGGCCAGCTCACCTCGGAGGAGGGATGGCATGACAGGGAGAGAGAGGAAAACACTACATCACTGTGGAACTGCCAAACTACAGCTGAGATTCAGCAGCAGAAGAAATCTGGGCATGGCATCTGCTTTCAGCAAGTGGAGCTGCATCCCAGGAACTGAGCAGATTGGCACCGACCGGGGGGAGCAGCACGACAGATCCTGCCCCAGGAACACAGCCAGGATGTCCATGAATTGGAAAGACTTTTCTTCAAAGGTGGGAGCTTCAGGAGGCATAACAAATGCTTTCCCCACCTGGCAAGGCCAGGGACACGTGGATAACCAGGGAAATCTGTCCTTGGTGCTGTGTCCTTCATGACGGTGCACATATGGCCAGGCAGGGTCACCCAGCCTGTTCCCAGCTGCTGCTGTCCCGTTGTCCTCCACAGAAGCTTGGGATTTGGGCTGGGTAAAGCATTTCCGTGACTGTCTTGCTGGAAAATTAGTTTTTTTGTTTAACAGACAGTTTTCCAGCTAATACTTGCTGCTATGAAACAAGTTCCATAGTTCTGGTTTTTGTGGCTGGTGAACCAGTTACATGAAATGTCTTTGCCAGATTTTGACCTCAAATGGGATAGTTTTTAAAATCCCTTTAAAAATCAGGGCAGTGTTTCTCAGAATCCTGCCCCAGCTTTGCCCAAAGCTTCTGAACCTTGGCATCTCCATCTGCAAGGACAGGGATGGCACAGCTGGTTGGTGGTGACCTGGGTTTTGTGGGGGGGGTGTTTCAGTCTCCACTGGCGGTGCTGGCAGTGCCAGGACTGTCCTGGTGGCAGTGGCTGGAGCCAGGGAGGGTTCGTGGCACTTGAAGAGGTGGTGATGAGGATCTGCAATGGGACACATGAGTTCAACCTCATGGAAGTTCAGTAGAGAGGAAGGCAGTGGTTCTCCTCTTGGGAAGAATCTTTTTCCCTCAAGCCAGCTTCTTCCAGACAGCACGGAAGGAAGATCCATGTCGTGTTCTCATCGCCTCTTTCCTCCTACGAGCCCCCCGAGGACACCTCTGAGACATCCCCAAGGATTTCTCCGGGACACCCCCAGGGATGCCTCTAAGACATCCCCGGGGGTGCCTCTAGGCAAGCTGGAGAGAGGCAGCCTCTGGCTCACCCTTGCTGCAGGGAGCTGCGGCAGCAGTGGAGGAGCTGGAAGCGCCGCTCAGGGAATGGATGCTGGCTCCCTGGGGAGGCTGGTGAGATCACAGCCGAGGCACAATCAGGCGGCTGCGCTCCCGGGCTGCCTGCTGGGCGCCTGCGGGAGCCCGTGCCCGGCTCTTGGAGCTGCCAGGAGCTGCCGGGGTCTCCCCTCGCGCTCACTCATGTTTTCAACTTAGGCAGGGTGGCAGGAAAAGTCCCTCCTGGAAAGATTATCTAAATATCTGGTTCGTCATTGTCACTGGTGATACCGTCTGTGAGTAATTAGGGGAAAGGAGGAGGGAGGCAAGGACGAAGCTTTGGAAGTGACTCATTAGCAGGATGTTAATGAATCTCTCGGCACTGCAGGGGCAGAGGCAGATCATGGTGACTCGCCTGCCACCTCTGTGCCCTGTCCCCAACGCCTGTGACAGGTCAGACAAGGGCAGTGGGGTCACTGTGGCAGATTGTGGGCACTTGGAAAACTCCTGGATGGAATGGGGTAGGATAGGATCACAGCAGGTACAGGAAGCAAACAAATGCAGAAACTCCTGGGTGCTGAAGCAGCTGAGGCATCCAAAGTTCAGGTGGCTCTTGCAATGAGTGGCACTGCCGCGCTCCGTCGCAGCTGATCTTCCATCAGCGAAGCTTTGGGAGAATTCAGATCAGGTTATCAATTCCATCAGAGTCGGGAGACAGGAGGGAAATTTGATAAGCGTCTGCGATGGCTGATTAAGATGGAGAGAAGAGAAGCCTCTGGTTTAACTCCCACCTGACCTTTCGAGAGGGAGGCAGCGTGTTGAAAAATGCCATTTGCAGCTCTTAAAGGTTTTATGCCCCCTGAACACCTCAGAGCTGTTTAAGGAGAATGATATTCAGCTTGCTCAGGCCCTGCCAGCTCCTGCTTCCCCTCACAGCAGCAGCTGCCCCAGTGGGAGGCTGAGAAGGATTTATGAAAGGTCAATATTTGAATGTGCAAAACTTACTAAGTCTATCAGAGCATCAGGAGAGATTCTGCATCAGCTCACTGAAAATCAGCCTAAATTTCCACTCAAGTAGGACAGCAGCTGGAAAAACTCTACATGGCTCCATTGGTGCTGGCTCTGGTCAGCTGTGCACCAGCAGCCCCATGAATTCCCATTCTCTGCTGGCACAGCGAGGTCTCGACGCACTGTGGAACAGGACTGAAGGAACAGAGTCTGCCCCAGTGTGTCCAAGACCCCTGAGATCCCTATTCCTTCTCTCAGGGCCTGTTGCTCAACAGGGCAAGTTCCTACCAGGAGCTGGTGTGAGCTGCTGCAGAACCAGGACATTCTCAGTGGATAGGGAGGAGCATTCCCAGTCTGTCCAGGCTGGAACACTTTGCTGGTGCTGAGCATTTGTACTGGGCAGGTGACATCTCAGAACTTCCTCTACCAAACTGCAGATACGGAAAGCAAAGCTGGAAAGCAAACAGCTCTGAATTGCAATGCCAGGGAATGTTATTGCTTGTTTGCAGGATCACAGAAGCTGCAGCTTTCACAGATTTTGTGGGAAAAGAAGCAAATTTCATTGAAGCAGAAGAATGAACCCGGAGCAGAGAGGCTGCTGCAGCCATTGACATCTGCTGCAAAGCCAGTGTGAATATTTCGTATCACACAATATCAGAAGTTTGCTCATGTCTCCCAGACGGGGCCGGGTGGTGATGTGTAACCGAGGGGTAGCAGTGGTTCAGCAGGAACATATGACATGAATTTGTTCCAGATCTCAGGATTCTTAGCTGTGATTTTATTCTCATTCAGTGATTTGACAGGCAGCCAGTTAAATTTCAACAGAAGAGAGAAAGTGAGAAAAGGCTCCTGTTCCTTGGGATCGGTCAGAGAAGAAGATGCTTCCCTTTTGGTGGCACTGCTCGTCCCAGGTCAGGGCTGGGTGCCAGGACAGGGAGACTCCAAACCCTCCAGGCAGGAGGGGCTACAGGGCAGGGCTGGGCTGGTGCTCCTGGCTCTGGCACAGGCAGCTCTTCACTCAGGAGCCCCAGAGGTTTTGGAATCCCCAAAATGAAAAGCAAGTGTTTTTGCATCTGGTTTGCAGCAGGAACTGAATTCGTGTGAGGTGATGAGACACGTGGGGCTCACAGGAGACTGGGATCCTGTCTGGGTGACTTCTGGGGCTTCCCCACTACTTCCCAACACCTAGAAGTATCAGCCAATTCCTCAGTATTTAAACTCCTTTCAAGAGCTGAAGTGTCATTAAGTTTCCCATTTTGCCACAATTTACAATTAGTTTAGCTCATTAAGCATTGTAAAAGCTGTCGGGAAGCACCTTGGAGGTTATCCATCAGCCTTATTGCTCCTGCTGCCGGATGGCTGTGCGGCGGAGCAGGAGGCTCCTGGGGGACCTGGGGCTCGGTGGAGCCCTGAGCGAGGGGATGACAGCACCGGGGTCTCCCCTTGTGGGCACCAAATCCCTGTGTGGCACCTGCAGCCCCTGGCACCTGCCCCAGCCACTGAGGGCCGCCGGTGGGTGTGGGATCAGGGCTGCAGCTCCTCTGCCAAACTCCTGAGCATCCCGCCCAAAGGCCAGAGTGATCGCTGCTCCTTGCATATTCCTTATTTTAAAGCCTGACAGTTGGATAACTAGAGAAGCAGAAGGAAGCAATGTGCTCTGCACAGCACAAATGAAAGCAGTAGAAGCAAAAAACCTGCTTTTTACCAAATCCTGTGTAATAGCAGCCCAATATCAGCATGAGACTGGAGCTGCATTTTAAGAGAACAGTCCCTGTTCTGCATGTAAGAAGCTCTTACCCTACCCAGCAATCCTGGATCTGTCCTGGTGCTCTTCCTCTTGTCTTCCCCCAGTACTTGCAATTTCTAGGGACCAATTAAATTTGACCAAAAGATAAAGCTCACATTTCGTAAGCACTGCCTGAGGACAGAGTTTGAATCCAGAGATGGGGCCTTGCTTAACTGATGTAACTCAAACAACTCAATTCTCTTGGGAGCTGATGCAATCCTTAACTCTGGAAACCAAGACACTTCTACCGAGTCCCTGAAATTGCAGAAAGAAATTTTATTTTAAATAATTGAACCAGAATAATTTGGGTAGTATTACCCAAAGCAGAACTTGCACATTGGCAGCAGGGATGGTTAAACCACTCAGTCACCTGTGTCTGTGTCCCTTCAGGAACATTCCATATGAGCATGTTGGTTTTTTTTCAAATTTCCAGCAATGATGTTATAGGTTGCTCTACAGGTTATCTTACAGCCCTGTTTTAGGCTCCAGTCCAGGGAAATAGGGGGGACACTCAGTGAAAGCCACCAGAGCTGCCTGGTGACATTGTTGCCCCAATTCCTATAAAAAATCCACATGTCAGCAGTGGATATTTGGGATTTAATTGTTTTGATAAGCACAGGGCACATTGCCAAACAGTCAATTGAACGAAACTGTGGCAATTAGCCGAGAAGTTCTCCCTGCAGAATTGCAATCCTTAAACTCCGTTCCTATCTACAGATGAGATTGGGTGGGTGGGGATGTCCATGCTAATCCCTGTGCCCACCCCCTCCTGCCCCCCACAGCTGGGTCTGTCCGAGCTCTGTGTTTTGCTGCGTGCTCTGACCTCCCATCCGAGTATTTCTGGTGATATTTACACATACAGAGAGAACAAAAGGTGATTTACCCAGTCAAGTGAGGGTTATATTTTGTAGAGAAGTTCCCACTAGACGTGTATCTCAGTTCGTGTCCAGTGTGGAATTTCAACCTCACTTTTTCATAGTGAAAAATTAGTTTATAGAGTCGCCTCCCCTCCCAAAATCCCACCTGGAGGTCTGAGAAAAAGGCTCACTTACTCAGAACCTGCCCATCCTGGAGCTCTGCAAGGGAACCTTTTCTCCCAGTCAAACACGTCTACAGGGAAACTGAAATCAGGAAGCCAACTCTTTGGGTTTATTGCCTCTGCTTTTAGTAAAAAAAGATGCTTTGTTTCCTCCAAGAGGAGCTGTGATTATTAGGAATCTGTCTGTGTTCATTTTCCTGCTCTCCTTACAGGGGCCTGGTGTGACAGTGCTGCTATCGATGAGCGCTCAGAGCAGATCGATCGAGGTGCTGGGTCAGAGCACTGACATTAATGAATGGCCAGGGCCCCAGCACCTGCCTCGGCTCTGCAGAGTCCCCACGGAGCACAAACCTTTGTAAAAGGCCAGACAAGGAAAGTCTTTGCCTGCAGGCACTTGCTGGAGTCCTACAAGGCAGAACGGGGCTTTACAGCCAGGGTGTGACTCGTGGGGAGGTCTGTAAAAAGTTCAGGGACAGGTCCCTTTGCCACGAAACTTCCCTGCACTGGTTTTAGACTGCCTCGGTGTGGCTGAGCTGGAGATGGGTCACTTCTTCCTGGACACAATTGTTTTACCCCAGGACGAATGACGAGTCGGGGAGAGAGTAAGGAGGCTGATCCGATTCACCTGTGGTTTAAATACAAGTCCAGGATGCGACCAGAGCCCGGCATTTCCTAATTCCCTTGGCTGGCAGCAGGTGTTCACAGCAAAATTGCTGTTTCAATAACCTGTCTGGCCCCGTGGTGCAGAATCTCTGCATGGCAGCAATTGTGGCCGTCACGTCCCCTGTGATAACCCCCCCGCAGGGCCCCTGGGGCTGATAAAGCTGCTGTTGATGTGTAACACACTGGGCCAGTCAAACCAGCTCGAGCATTGCCACTTACTTTGCTAATTAATTTTATCTTCTACCCAAACCCAGGCAGTCCTCAGCCTTGTAGAATTGATTTCAGGGCAAAGGGGGGATAATTGTGTCTTACAAAGCCACTCCAGCTACAAATCCGAAGCACTCGCTCCCTGTTATTTGCATCAGCACGTTCTAAAGTAGGACACAGCACTTGGACCGTTTCTATTCTGGTAACTTACAATGTATTTTTATAATGTATTTTTCCTTCCCCTCCCGTCTCTTTTCTTGGAGACAAACAGCAGCTGTGTTGTTGGCACAGTGCTGAGAAAGGGAAGCAGGGGGTCAGCAAGGGCACGGAGATAAGAAGTTCTGGTGTAAATCAGATCCTTCACAAAGCTGAGATTAGAAATTGTTGCTTGTCTACAAATAAGTGATGATTTCTTGCCCTCCCCGTATGTGCAGGCACTCTGATTTTCCATTCAGATGGTTTCTGAACACTTCATTTTGGAGTGGGAAAGGCAAGGATCAAGCCTCCACTCATCTGCAGGAGGACAGAGCCTGGTTCTGTTGTCAGTGCAGGCACAGCACGCAGACAAACCCCGCCGTGATGCCATCACTGAAGCCACGCTGAAACAGCAAATCTGGCCCACTCGCCCTGTGTTGGCCACCAAAAGTCTCCAGGTGGGTGCTGAGCCAAACCTAGAGATGGCAAACCTGGTAGGACAGGGAAACCCACACTGAACGCTTCAGAGAGCTCTGCACAGGCTGCCAGGGCCACTGAAGGGTCCAAGAAAATTCCTGGTCAAATAAAGCAGGCTCAACCCAGGCCCAGCTCAGGACATGGGACACCTGGGATCCGACCATGCTGCTCCAGAGCAGCATCTCTAATCCACGGGGCCCTGCGACCCTCTGGAGAGGCTGGGCAGGATGCTCCATCCCTGTGTCCAGAGGTTTTGGACAGGGATTACTCAGCAGAGATCTTATGCTTGGCTTCTCGGAAAGCTGAAGGATGATCAATAGTTGATTAATCTAGTGAAGAAATTAATGTATTAAAAGCAGTGACTGATGTCAAATACATTCTCTCTTGCTCATCGATTTCCTTATTTTTAACCTGCATGTGCCAAAGTTCTGAAGCCCAATTCTTGTGTGCAGCTGGCACATCCATCTCTTTAATTTCATATGGATATAAGATACTGAGCAATGTATTTGATTGAGTAAATGTGGTGCCATTGATTTTGTGGCTGAATTATCTGATTTGATTGGCACCGTGTCCCGTTTAATAGAGAAAGCAACCAATTCAATAAGTAATGTTAGTAATTGGGTAGTTGTTCTCTGAAGAAAGATTACTTGAGTTTATAGGACTAATGTTTCTCGGTTGCGGCGTAAACCGGATAAATTTTTACACGAGATGAACACGATAACATTTATCCGTGTAATAACAAAGCCCTGGGCTCTCTAATGCAGCATCAAGGGCTCCCAGGCAGCCCCCACTGAGCAGCTCCTACGCTGTTTATACATGAATACAAAGCTCAGGCATCAGGGCCATTAATTAATTAACCCTCAAAAGCCACTGAGAAATGCTGCACACATTTGTGTGCGCTCTAACAAACGCACTGACGATGTTCTGCACCGCACAGCGGTAACACCGACCGTGGGCTCAGGGCACTGCTCCGATTTGGAGTGGGAGCAGGAGCAGCTCTCGCACCAGTGGGACTGAATCAGAATCCCAGAATCATTTAGGGTGGAAAAGACCTCAAAGTTCATCGAGTCCAACATGCAGCCAGTCCCCACCTTGTCAACCAGACTAGAGCTCAGAGTGCCACACCCAGCTGTTCCTTGGACACCTCCAGGGATGAGGACTCCATCAGCCCTGGCTTTGTGACTACACAACCAAGGACCTGTTCCTTTCCCAAAACACCTTCCCAAGCCTGAATTTGAGGTGGGTAATTTTATTCAAGGTGGTGTTCAGTCCTAACAGGAAAGATATTTAATTAAATGTTATACTTGACAAATTTGATACCAACAATCATCTGTCAAGTTTATGTAAAACCGATAGTAATAAAAGCAGAACGACTCATATACTGATTTTTCAGCCTGTGCTGTATTATTTTCAAAAGAGAAACCAGCACACAACAATTGGAATCCTTACTGATATATTACAAAATACAATCTAGCCATAACGCTGATGTGACAGCCAAAAGCAGATATTAGTAGAAGAAAGTGATTTTTTTTATTATACAATTTTATCACTGGATGGAAATTTCAGGACTTAAATTTACCATCACATCCACATCTGAACCTGAATATCTGGGAGGTCATTTACTCCACTGCACAAAGGGAGTCAGACAAGGTAATGCATAATGGAAATCAAAGCGGAGCTTCCATTTGTGACGCTGCTGCACATAAACTATCGGCTGCGGGATCTAAATTATGAGGAGATTCACTCTCTGGTGATGAATGCGGAACACAACGAGTGGGGAAGGACAGACCCTCGGGAAGGAGGAGTGTACCACTTGTAGAGGTGTTTATCAAAACAGAGATATGCTTCTGTATCTTAAAATGTTATTTTTCTCAAAATTTATTGCAGATACTGATAAGCAAGACCTGTTTATTTATTTCACAGCAATTACAGGGTTGCTCAGAGCTGCCTGTTCCGGCGGATTTTCCCCACAGAAAAGGCTTTTTGCTGAGCATTTCAGGGCTTTGCTTCTAGAAATTCAGAACTTCAAAACCATTTTTAAATGTAGAAATATTCAGTTTTTTTCTGTTCCGGAGGCCTCGGCTGCATCTTTCAAATTCCTGACTTCTTAAAAAAGGAAAGACGTTTCAAGCTCCAGAACAAAGAATATTTTGTTTTCCTCAGGGCACTGCAGGGCAGGAACCCCATGGGTACCCCTGCCCCAGGGATGCTCCTGCTGCTGCCACCCGCGCACTCCCAACGCTGCTGAGAGCTGCTGCCAGCCCTGACGTGCTGCTGTCTTCATCTGACACGCCAGATTTACCAAGCAAATACACTTCTGGCCATACAAAGCGGGTGAAATAGATAGAGAACTGCTTTGTGTTAGGTCTCCTTGGCTTTTCAGAGGAGACACTCAGCGTTCAGCCTCTCCTGCCTCTCCTAAGCTGGCTTTGTGCGGGAGCTGGAATGGAAAATGGCAACAACACCAGTTTTATCTGCCCTTAATTAAATGCTGAAGTGCTCGTGTGTAGTGGTGGGATTGTGTTGTGGTGAAACCTGAACCCCACGATGGGGTAATTATAAGCTGAGGGATTTTGCTAATACCAGACTTCCCCTCATTTTCCCTCAGTAATTAGAGCACAGCAAATAAATCAGTGTGCAGTTGACTTAAACAATCTGCCATTGGAAGAATTACTTGCTGATGACTTCCCCGGCAAATAACACCCCTACTGTTAACACATATCAAAGAAATTGTTTTTGTTTCTTCACGTTAAAGGCATTTCATCCAGCTGGCAGGTTCCCATCCTTTCCTGCTCCTGGACAGGACAGGAGCATTGCTGGAGGGAGGTGTAAGACATGAGATGCTCAGAGTCCTGGTGTTCAAATCCGAGACCCATAAATGCCATAAATTCAGAGCAGGGGCATCATTTTGAAAGAAAGATATTGGTGTTTAAGTGACTGGCAGGGGGAGAGGTCTCCAGAATAAACCCCAGGAAGTGAAGCCTCTGCCTGATTTCTGGCCAGCAGGACCAGATCCTCCTCGGGGGGCCTGTAGCACACATCAGCTGTCCCAGTCTGGAGTTTATGGGATCTACACCAGCCTGTCCTCCCCATGAACCACGGGCTCCAGACTGGTGCCATACACAGCACTATAAAGCTCAATCTGGAAGCGTAAGTGTCACTAACCAGGATTGCTGCCACGTGGTTGCAAGAGCTGCAGTAGATCTGAGCTGTCCTGGTCCAGCTCCCTGCCAGTTTGACCTCTCTGAACCTCAGAGGGCAGAAGGATCCTGTTGTCCGGGCGGCCGGTGAAACCAGCCGGGCTTTCCCACCATCAGGCACACTCTGACCACTTCAGGGACACGTGTCCTTATGGAAGCAGCAGTTTTCCCCAGCTCTGTGCGTGTGCCGAGGCTGTAAAAGCCCTGACAATGTGTATCAGAGCAGGATCTTTGTTTACCAGCTGTCAGCTAATAACAGGAGGCGTTATCCCAGCCTTGAGACCCATCGCCAGCGCCAGTAGGAGCTTACAAGCTCAGCTGGCTGATTTACTGACTGCTCACGCCCGCGTTGCATGAGCTGGTGTGAATGTAATCTACTCAAAACACCCCGGTGGGACCCATAAACTTTATATAAGGAGCCTTAACTCAAACAGTAAGAGGCTCCTAGGGCCTATGGAGAATGGCTCAAATGCTGCTGTGGATGGATTTTTTTATGCGTTTTGTTTTTTTCTTTTGTAGTCACAAGGGCTGTTTTCTGTTTATTTTGCAAAACAAAAGCAATACCCCCTCCCCAAACTGTCCCCCGGTCTCCTGTGCCACAAACACAGGCAAGGCAGGAATGGTGTGCCAGCACCTTGTCATCCATCCAGACGTGGATGGGAAAACAGCTGGGCGACCTTTCCTGGTCCTTGTTCTCAGCAGGGATTTGTGAAAAGAATGACTGACGTTATTTGATGGTGTATTTGCCCTCTCAATGCAGCAGGAAAGTTTAACAGGAATGTAAAAGTGTAATTTCACTGTGGTAAAAACGTGACCCTGGGATGAGATCTGCCAGGGCTGTGCCGGCTGGTGCCATGGCAGGAGCAGATGCTCTCTCCAGGTGACATTCCCAGGCAGCCAGAGCTCTTCCTGCAGATGCTGCTGCTGTGCTCAACAACACAGCTCCACAAACCCTTCTGATCCCATCTTCCACCCGTTTCTTCCCGGAGAAGGAAATCTCTGTCATTTATCCTGGAGCAAAGGAGGCTCAGGGGGGACCTTGTGGCTCTGCACAACTCCCTGACAGGAGGGGGCAACCGGGGGGGTCGGGCTCTGCTCCCAGGGAACAGGGACAGGAGGAGAGGGAACGGCCTCAGGCTGGGCCAGGGGAGGCTCAGGGTGGACATCAGCAGGAATTTTCCCATGGAAAGGGAGGTCGGGGATTGGAACTGCCCAGGGAGGTTTGGAGTCCCCATCCCTGGAGGTGTCCAAGGAATGCCTGGACGCAGCACTCAGCGCTCTGGGCTGGGTGACAAGGTGGGGATAAGGCACAGGTTGGACTTGATGATCTTGGAAGTCTTTTCTAACCTTAATGATTTATGTTTCTATGGTTCTACCAAAAAGAGTCATTTGAATGTCCACATACCATGGAAAGAACCTGGAATGTTATCTCTCTGAACCCAACACCAATAAGGATTTGGTTGTCTGGCACCACTTTGAGATAATTGTTTCCAAGGATCTGAATGAAGAAAATACTTTAAAAACAACTTCAGAATCAATAGCTCTTTTAATTTGCAACTTGCAGCTCACTTTGACAAATAACCCAAAAAGGGAGGATAAATAATGCATCTTCAATTATATTTCTGTACAAAATTTGTCTTATTTTGTGTAGTGTACTGCTGAGCTAATTCAATTTTCTGCTGCCAGCCCATGCTTGTTTCCCTTTCACTTGTAATATATAACTTTATGAAGAGGGACTAAATCTTCCTATGTGAATGGCACTTTATCCTCGAACGTGAATGTTTCTGGAAAATAAGAAAATAAACCAACAACAACACTCTTCAGAAAACTAGGAAAAGCCACACAGCTGAGTTATTTTTCAGCAGGGACAAAGGATACACAATGGAGGAAAGCAGGTGGCAGCTGGAAAACATCCAGAAACCCCCAGAGGCTTCTGGTTTTACAGCTGGAAACCAAGACCTGATACCCCCTGCTTGAACACACTCCTTTGAATTCCCAAGCCAGAGGGGCTGGTGGAAGCTCTCTCCCTGCTCTTCCTGCTGCCTGTCTGAAGGATGCACCAACATCTGTGGTGTAGAAATGGTGGTTCTTGGCCCCAAAGGATGAAAATTTAAATTGGTTTTAGAGCCTGGGGATGGAAATTTCAAGTTCTGTTTATTTAAGCATGAAGATTGAAGGTCATTGGGACATTCCAAAGTGTCCAGGCGGTTGTCGGAGCACGGTGCCCACTCAGCTGGGCTGGCACCACAAAACCTGTGCCTGTTTTAGTGGTGTCACTGTCTCTGCATCCGTGCTGGTGGCTGGCACAGGCCAGGGGCAGAATCTTCTTGTGCAGTGACATGGGACATGTGGTGGCAATGCCCACAGCCCCTCTGTGCTGAGCAGGACACAGGCAGGGGACACTCTAAAACTTTTACCCCATTGCTCACTTACTGACATTTGGGTAACTTTTGCATGCTGTAATCCCCTCTCATGAGCTGCCATTGGAGCTGTTTCTGCTCCTATCCCAATGACTTTAATTTCTTTTTCTCTAAATTGCTGCCTCTGGAGGGGGAAAACAAGCCACGAGCGCCTGTTTCATGTGTAAAGGCAAAATGTCAGTCAGCCTCTGCCTGCCCCTCATCTCACACGATCCCAGTGCGACCAGCCTGGCTGCTGGGAGTGAGTAAAGAGAGAGAGAAGCCTGTTCAGCTAAAGGCTGGGAATTGTTTGCAGCAAACCAACAGATGTTTATGGTTCATGAGTACATTCCCAAAAGGACAATGCTAGCAGCCTGAAAAAATGGGAGGGTGGAAAGATGGAGGAATTGATTTAACATCTGTGTTTTTCTTGAAAATGTGCTCTCTCAGGGATGTCGGGAAGCTGACATTTTCACAAGGCAGGAGTGGGGTTCACGGCTAATTGTGGTCCTGCTAGTGAAACAGCAGAGGATCCAAAAGAAAGATTTGGAGGCTGCAGCATCTCCTTCATAGCTCCTCCACCCCCTGAAGTACTGACAGTGAGAAAATATGGGATCACGACAACTTTGTCCTCTTGGCTTCTTTCACACATAGCTCAGAAAGTGATGGCTTTGCAGCCTGTCCCTTGTCTCAGCCAACACACAGCCTGGAGGGAACACCACTGCTCCAGAAATGGTGCCAGGAGACAAATCCGCCCCCAGCTCCCGACTTGTGCCTCTGCCTCTCCCCTCTGATGACAGCCCTGCTGCTCTGCAGGCTCTCCCATGCAACACTTTATGTTACAGGTGTTTGATTATTTTCTAATTTTCTGTTAAACTGGTGCTGCTCTCACACAGACACCACGTAACAGCAACGGCAAGAGTGGGGCGAGCAGAAAGCCCAACAGCAGTAACGCTGTCCATGCCCCCACAACCCGGAGTGACGAGATCCACATGGCACTTCTCTGCATTTCAGCCTGCGTGGTATTAATTTTAGATTCAAAACTTTCTATTTTGGAGCTGAAAACGCAGCAGATAACATGGTTAACAACTGTTGCTGTGTCCTCCCTCGGCAGGAGGCAGCAGCATCCCTGAGCGTATTGCTGCTGTACTGCCAGGTTTGTCCCATAGCTCCTCCCAAAATCATAGCAGGTGCTGCTGAAGCCGTGGGCACCACGGCCCTGCACTCCCTGCTAGTCTGGCTGGATAATGAGACAAAATTTAGGGTATTTCTGCCACTGGTGATATCAGCTGTTGCATGCTGGATGAGCCTGTGGGCACTCCCCGAGTCTCCACTGCTCGTCTCTGCCGTGGCTGTCAGAGAGCACCAGGTGCTCCAGACACTCTGCTGGCAGGGGACGTTTTTGGGAGCAGGGAGCTGGACGTAGGCTGTGTTCTGAGGACATACCAGACTCCGTCCCTCACTTTGCTGGTGCTTAGTGCTCTCTCCTTTGTCCGATGGATCAGGTTGGGGCTCCTCGTGGAGCCTCCCCGGTGCTGCTCGCCTGTGGTGAGACTCCAGCTCTGGCCTTCACTGGGGCCCTGGAGCCACAGAGGCTTCTAAAACACACTGCTGAGGTTTTGGGGCATCCCAGCTCTGGACCTGCAGGGAAAACCAGCAGCTGCAAGGTCACTGGCACGTCTTCTCCACCAGGCCCCAGAGGTGTGAAGCTGCACACCCCAAAACTGCGTTTCAACGAACAGGGTGCAAAAAGGAAGCCACAGACACAGGACACAGCAGTGCCAGAAATCCAGATTAGCCAAGAGCAGAATCAGCTGAAGCTGTGGAGTATTCCTTATTTTCAAAGTAATAAACTCTGTAATTAACCATAGCTTAATAAGTCATCAATCTTATGTTAAAAAAGGAATAATGGACTAATTAACTAGAATGCATTTCCCAATGTAGACAATCAATGCCTTATCTTAATGCTGGGTATCTCTGGAGGGGAAGGAGGGAGGCTAGAAACAGTGAAGATACTAAATATTGAGAGAGAGAATGATTTGTTTTTCCCCAAAAAAGGAAATGGATTAAGAGAAAAACTCCAGTGTTTGAAACCCAGGACACCTTTTCCCCCTTTTAATTCTTAGAGAAAATACAGAGTAAGAGTTACCCGTAGTATTCTATGAGTAACTGTTTTATGTTTGAGACAAGAACCACAAGGCTGGCAAACCCCCTTTAGATCACCCTCCTTCCCCCCCCAAGTTTAAAGAAATGTAAATTGCCATTCCAGAGGCAGTGCCTTCAAAAAGAGGGAGTTTGCATTTCTGTGAGATTTTGGAACGTGTCTTTCTAATCTTCCAGTCTCACACATATTTATTCCAGTGATTCCCTTTGCTTCCTCTTGTCAGACTGAAGTTAATTCAAGTCATTTTATACTCCAAAAGCAAGTCTTTTCTTGTATGTTTAAAATACAGTTTGAACCTCTCCCAGTTCAATAGAGTCGCTTGGGCTGTGAGCAACTGCTCAAGCAATTGCTGCTTCTTCCCTCCAGAATATTACACTCTCTGGTGCTCACAACAAAGCCATCACGAGTGTTAATATTGTTGTCATGGTGACTGACAGCTGCTGCAAACATGGCTGATATAAAGTTAAATTACTGCACTTTGGAAGCAGCGCAAAGCTTCGAACATCGCTGGGGGATCTGTTACATCCTCCCAGGGAAAGCTGAGAGCTGAGAGGCTTCCCCCAGTGTCATCACAAAAAGCCCTGCACACACCTGTCTCCAAGTGAGGAACATCTTATCTCATCTCCCGGGCTGAGCAGCCCTGAGCCACAGGGCAGGGAGCGAGGGGCTCCTCCAGCCCCGCTGTGGGGGCTGCGCAGCAGAAACGGCCAAAGGGGAGGGGAGAGCTCTGTTAGTCACAGTTGGCCCATGAAGGAACCAAAAAGGCTCCCACATCTGGCCCTGGTGTCCACAGCACAGCTGAGCTCACAGGGATGTGAACTTACCCAGTGAGCTGGAGGATGTGCAAACTCAGAGCGAGCCGGGCTGGGGGGTCTTGCTGAGCACAAACATCTGAGGGCTCACCAGAAGCCAAAATCTGTACCAGGATGCCTCTGCTCTGTTTATTCTCTTCAATTCCATGGTGATATTGTCTTCCAGCTTCTTACCTGTGCTGTGGGACGGGCTCCGCACAGCAGGTACGTGACATCAGCAGAGTAGCCTCTGCAGGATGAGCTTCCATGAGTGACATTGCCTGGGCAGGTTTAATCTTCACATCCAGGTCCTGGTCCTTCACCCAACCACCCAGCAAGGCCCACCAGACCTGCTGGAGGAGTAAATGCACCTGCCAATAGGTGAGCACCACCTTGGCTCAGTATCTGTCTCCCACCAGGTCTCTGAAGAGCTCCAAGGAATAAAACTCATGCTGGAACTAGGGGGAGAATCAGTCAAACAGATGGAAGTGTGGGAGTGGAGTTTAGGTTAAGAAAGGCCAATTTCAAACCTTATTTTTAATTAAATTGGGGAAGTTTTTAACTGATAAAAGCATCTTTAGTTGGACTTAATGGCATTTAGCTTCTTTAATTGGGATGTCTATATTTGGCGTTTGTAGACAGAAACAGATAATAAGGCAACAAAAACAGATCACGGGGGCTTAAAATCCTGGCATTTGCATAACCCAATTGTTCACATTATGAAACGGAAACCCTGTTATCAGCTTGCATAAAACAGCTTGTTTTGGTAGATTGCAAATACTGTGTTTAATTAACCAAGCTTCAGGGACAGTGAATCTTATTGTTACAAGATACCACTCTGTGGAAATAAAGGCGTTTTCATTTAAATAAAACAAAAGGGGATGTTTATCAGGATGTTACTTAATTGTCAGCATTGCTAAAGAGTTTTGTTCCTGCTACAATTTATGAACTGGAATTGATCAGTGAAGCAGGGAACCAGACGCCTTTGTCCTGTACAATTAAAGTTCTGTCATCTTAAATCCTGGCATTAATGATGCCAGCAGCCAAGAGGAAAGGGGGAAAAAATCTGCAAGTGCACTGGAAATCCTGGGTTGTGAATGAACCCCAGTTTTACCCAATCAGCCCTCTCAAAGCATCTCGATCTCAGTATAATTTACCTCTGGCTCTTCCAGAAAGTTCATTCCAGTATCACTGAGGTCCCATCATGTTCCCCACCAAAGAGCAGAGGAGGAAGCTGGGCAAGTATGAGGGTATTTGCCACTGAAATATTCTTTGCCACATCCTCCCTCAGCATTCGAGCAGGAGATCCTTATCTGAAATCCAGGAGCTGTCCACAGAGTGAGATGGAAAATAACTGAACTGCCGTGAAGGAAATGATTAGGTTTTCCTTGCAGAAAACACTGCTGGGAATGGAAAACATTCATTTTGAGCTTAAGACACGATAAAAATGAAACATTTCTCTATCTAGATGTATATTCACATTTCCAGTATGTCAGAAATCATTTTTCATTAGGGGAAAAAACTACCCAGGCATCTCCAGAAACATTGTTTGCTGTGCTGCAGCCTCCCTGGGAGCCCCCCTGAGGCCACACCTGGATGTGGCTGGGCCACACCAGCATGGCAGGAGCATCCCCCGTCCTGGGATCACACCCAACTCTGGGAAAAGCAAAAGGGGAGGAAAGAGGATGCTGTGTACACAGAGGACAGTCCTGTCCACATTAACGCTACTGCGAAGTACAAACCACAAAAATATGAAATTTCTCTGAAATACGTAATTGTATTTGAAAGGATACAAAAGCTGTCGTTGCTGACCTGCTTCCAGCAACAAATGTATTCCATGGCCTGAAAAAAATCTTATTTATATGCTGTGTTTTCCTGTGATTGCTTAAATATGCTTATCACACTGCTCTTCTTGCCACACACCACCACTGAATTCTTTCTGTTCTGATATGACAATGTGCAACATCTGATTTCTGACCACACCCAGACCCCCCAAATACCTGGAGGCAGCAGGGAGAGTCTGCCAGGGAGTTCAGCCAGGGTGAAAGCTGCCGGTGAACCCAGTAAAGCAAAGAATCAAAGAAATGTGCTGGAGTAATTGGAGGGGAGAGCAGATGCTGCTGGCAATAAAAGCCTATGTGAAGCCCAGCTGAGAAGCCAACTGTGAGACCCACAGGGGCAAACTTCCCTGTGGTAGGACAAAAGAGACCCAGCAAGGAATAGCGGAAAAATCTATCGCAAGGTGCCCATTATCAGGCAGCAGCGAAGCTGCAAAAAGTAGCAAATTGGATTTGGGGAGGGAAGGGAAGCAGGCACCCTGTGGACACAATTACAGAGCCAGCTCAGGAATTGCAGGGTGTGTAAATGCAGGAGCAGCAGGTGGGAGAGGTCTGAGGGTGCCCTGGAAGCCATCTCCCCACGTGTGCCAAGGAAATGTCCAGCTACCTGCTCCTGCTCCTGTCCCTCCACGCTGCTCAGTCCCACCAGCTCCTGCCTTTGCCTCTGTCCAGACCGTGGCAGCTCCATCCCCTCCATTCCCTACTGCTGGTAAAGGTCACCTGGGGCTGTGCCCCAAGCACTGGCGGTGCCCAGCAGCAGGGCATGAGCCCACCAACACCCTGGGATTCTGCTCCCAGTGCAGCTGGGATCCAGCTCTGCACAGCCTTGCCCTACCCCAGCCCTAGAACCTCCCAGGAAAACTTCCCAGCAGCCAGACTGCTCTTGGAAAAGGTGAACCTGGTGCTTGAAAGGCACCGAATCCTTTAATCCCTGCAGCCACTTTAACCCTTGGCCTCCAGAGCCTCGCTGAAGGATCTGAAAGCTTGCTGAAATCCCAGAGTATCACAAGGATCATTGTACATCCTTAAATAAACCTCCTTTCTTTAGCTCTCTTCCTTTGTGAGGATTTGTGCTCTGAGAGGCACAGCTGCTCCTGAGGAAATGGCTTGAGGTTCCAAACCCCTCCTGGTTTTCACTTCTTGCCTCTCGAGGGTTAACAATCCTCGGGAGAGCAGAGCAGCCTGTCTATCCACTTTGGTAATTGAAATCAATTTCTCTGCCTTATCTGTAGGAAACCTATATAGTCAAGACACTAATCTGCTGGCTCTGGTATCTTTTAAATGAAAACCTATTTTAAAAAAGAAAAAGGTCCTTTCCCTGCCTGCTGGTGCTCCTTCATTCAGCTTCTGAGGGTGGGGACAGACAAAACTCCAGGCCCTAGACTTATTTTGGGAACTCACATGCTGGCCAAGGGGACATCCAGTGGGAGCAGGATGCCAAGAGCATTTGGAAGAGGGGCTTTCAGCCAGGTTTCTCCCTGCTGCAGCTCCTTTGCTTGCCTTGCGGTTACTCCCAGGCTCTGCTCCTGACTCCTGTAGACAGCAGGCTACTGCAGAAGGGTCACAAAACCAGGATGCCACAAGCACAGCCACAGGCAGGGATGAAGGAGATAAGCCCCCCCAGCCTGCTCTGATGGGATCAGTGCCTTCCTTCACAAACCTCGTCAATCTCCAGTTACCCAAAACCAATCCTGCAGAGAAAGAGCAGCCCCAAACCATGTTCTCTCCTAATCCTGGCCATTAGAAGTCCAGCCAAGCCAATAGATTTCTATTTTGCAGTCAATCAGGCTTGAAATCCCTGTAGTTTTGATTGTAATTACACAGATCAAGTAATCAATAGAGAATCACACCTTCCTGAACCTAAAACAGGGGAGTGAGAACCGAGGAGCAGCCTCAGAGCAGGGAATGTGGGACAAAGCACAGAACTGATGGCCAGACCAGAACCTGGGGCTCCCACATGAAGCAGAGTCTGAAAGTACCTGACTGACACCAGTCTCACGTGCAGTTCTATCCACTGACCCTTCCCAAATCCATGGCCCTTCCCAAACACCCATCCCACTGCGGGCTGCAGAAGGCACCAGCACAGTTCTCTAGTGAGAAATGTACATTTACCAAAAGTTAACAATTTGTAGTTTCCTTCAAACTAAGTGCACTTTTTGAGCAAGACAATATAATTAAATGAGGCACATTAATACCATGAGATAAGCATCACTGACCACATTTATGACAATATTAAAGGAATTCACAGAGAAAAGGGACTTATACCCTATAAATCAAAGCATTTTTGTGCATAAAATTTGGGAACATGAGTCTATGAATTGTAATAGAGCATGACAAAGTCTCATCAGCAGAAGTAAATATTAAGCCCCCGATGACAAACAGACACTCACATCCTATCTGAATGTTTTTTCAATTTAAAGCAGTTCCCTGATTCTTATTCTCTTAATTGAGGTAATTTGCTTTAAGTGTCCCTTGCAGCTGAGAAATTACAATTGCCCCTTTAATATTCTGATAATACTAACTGCATTTTCCCCATCTGATGCTAATCCTCATGTTCTTCTGAGGAGGAATCCTCTTTGGGTGAAAAAAGCTTGATAAGAGGCCAACATGCACATCAGAAAATGAAATGTCTGACAGTGATTTGACTGCATAAGGGTAGAGGAGGGAATGGCCATTTCCCTGGCCCTGCTTCCCCAGCTGGTTATCCATTATGGGAAATTGCCATTATATTCCTTTCAGCTCCCTGAGAAGTCAATAGAACATAATGAAGTTATCACAAGATGCAGCTTCCTGAGCTAATTTGGTGATGGCAATATAAACCAGCTCTGGGTAAAGGTTGGGAAGAACTTTGTTTGCAGAAGTGAACACGAGAATAGCTGGGGTTGTAGAGGACAGGTGGGAGTTTTGTCCATCCTCGCCCTTTCAGACGAGACTTTTTTATAAAATGTCAGAAAAGTTTTAGTACTCAATGTCACGGCAATAAGAATCTGAAAGATCAATATAACTACGAGCTGCTCTTGCCTCTGTCCATTCAATGTGTTGAACAGAAGCTTGTTCCATTTCTCCAGGTGCACCTCCATAAGGTTTTGCAGGAAAGCCCAATACACACGTGTTCTTCTTCTCAGCAGAAGTAACACCAAAAGAATAAGAATCACAGGGTGGTTTGGGTTGGAAAGGACCTTAAAGCTCGTCTCATTCCAACCCCCCTTCCATGGGACACCTTCCACTAGACCAGGGGCTGAATGCCGTGGTCATCATCAAATAACCCCTCTGAGGTACAGCTCAGCTGATTTTCCTCCAACTCTGTAGACAAACGATGCACAAGAGGTCCTGGAAGGATGCAGACACAGTGCCTGTCATGCAGCAAATGCTGAGTACTGACAGTAACTTGGAAATCCGCCTGCACACACCTCGCTGTGTTTGACAGTGGAAACACTGATGGCAAGCAGTGTCCGATGGCACGGTGCTGATGGCAAACTCCATACTGAGCACAGGGAGTGTCTCTGACTCCTTGGTGAACAACCACAACCACATTTCAGCAGCAGATCTCCTGCCTCCTGCTCACCTGGGGCCAGGCACAGCCCTCCCAACAACACAGGTCCTGGTCCCATGCAGCTGGAGCTGCCACCACCAAAGCCGCTCTTTGTAGCCACACACTTTTGGCAGCCACTTGCCAACCCAGTTTAGGAATGGGAGGTACCTTGGAGCTGCGTTAATTGATTTATTCTGCTCCTTGTAGGAATATTTGTCCTGTCAAGCAGTTTCTGGGTTGCAATGGCTCCTCCGTTAATCTGCAGTGTACCAAACTGAGCAGGGGCTCACTGTGGGAAGGAACACTGGGGGAGCATTGCACACACGTTTTGGGGAATATGGCATTGAGGAATACCCCCACAGCTGTTAGTCACTGCACTCACACACCATTAATTACTCATTAGATGAGTGGCTACAAAGCATGCAGGGAGGAACTCTGGCTGCTGGCCTTGGAGACTGACAGAAAGTGAAAATGTACCAGAGGAAAGGAAATATTTCCCTGCAGCCTGGGCAGACAGTGGCTTCAGGGGTGCATCCCCGTGGGATGCTTTCCTGCTGTGGAGGAATGGAGCAGCACGGCTGCTTCAGGGGGTCCCTGGGAGATGCTGGGCACACAGTCCCCAGGACTGGCAGGAACAGGGACATTGCAGAGCCCAGGGAGGATGAGCAGCTAAGCAAGGAGTGGATTAGGACAAAAGTTTTCAGACTGGAAATTTCAACCACAAGCCCTTCTTGTGGAGGATCCCCACAGCCTGTGATACTTAGATTATTACTGAGTTCTGCATACAAGCACCACTGGGACAGTTCTGTCAGCCTCTTGCTTCACCAAGTCATCAAGGAAGGAGGGCGGTGTTTAGTTTGGTTTTTGCAAGAAGAACTAACAGAATGAAGGTCAAGGCGCAGCTTGGGCTGACCTGTATAAGTCTGGCATTTTTACTCCTGTCTCAAAGCACCATGATAAACCACTCTGAACACCAACCTGCCTCAAAATGAATCACCGAGCGCTCCACGGAGCAGGAAATTGCAAGGGGATGATGTGGGCCCTGGGCACAGAGAACAGCAGTTCTCTCAGAATTTCTACCAGTTTTCCTTCCCCCTCAAATTTCGATAGGCCACGTCTAATTATTGACTGACATCTGTTCCCCCTCACACCGGGGTATTATCAGACCACGTCGCTTGTGTCAGTCCACAGAATTAGCAGCCATAATTGGACCCTTTTAACAAGGTACACAACACATTTTAAATTAAATTGCATTCCATAAATCAGGTTAACCTTTTCAACATTGCTCTAAGAAAATTAATTACTCATATCGAAGCACATGACCTTTTCACAGTGCTTGGGATTAGCTTCCACATTTCTTTTATTTTCCCTTCTCTCTGCTCCTCTCTCTCCCAGCCCAGACTTCTTTCTTGACTGAAAAGCATCAGAGCCCAAAAAGCATCAAGGCTGAGCACCTTGCTTCAGCTCTCATAGCTTCAGCCTAGCACAACTTAATTGCTTAATCTCCTCTGCTGAGCAAGCTGCCCCTCTTCCCCCTCCCCTCTCTCCTGGCAGGCGAAACCAGGGCTGCCCAGGTGCCAACACTCAGCTTTGTCATCTGACCCTTAACTTGGGTTTCATGTTTGCTCAAAACACCTGGGAGTCTTGTGGTTATGTGAGGATCTCCATTTCCATCACCAGCAGCTGGCAATATTCCTACTTTATTAGCCTCAGAATCATAAATAAAGTGTGGATGAGTGCCTAAAAAGCTCAGAAGGAAAAAAACGGATAAGTGCTTTGTGTTAAAGTTTGCTGGAACTTTCCACAACATTTCTGCAGGGTCAATGGGAATAAATGTCAGCAGAGTCCCAGCAGCAGCAGAGCAGGATTCCAGCCAGCATCAGGGCACCCTCTAACCAAACCAGGTGGGAGAAACCCAAACAGATACAATCCCACTGTCCCCACTTGATTCTACCCGTAGCTTCCCTGGGATTTGAGTCCTGTGAGCTTCCTTACACCTTCCACAGTGAGTCCAAAAGCTGCATTAGCAATACTCACACGTAACAAATCTCAGTTGTAATGGGGAGAGTTAGACAAAGTACTCAGGGAGCAGCAGCAGCAGCTGGGGTGAGCTCACCCTATCCATAGCCGTGCACCTGCCCTGATATCCTACAAATTCCAACTAGGCCTAGTCCTTCTTGGAAAACAGCAGTACCGGGATATTCAGTGGGAGATAAATAAACTAAATGCTCATTCTGGAGCACGAGTGAGTGCTTGGATCCCTTCAGCCCTGGGGTCTCTGCCCAGAAACCCCTCTGGGGTAAAACCGTAAGTTTTTATCACCCTCCTTGGTAAGGTGGGAATTTTAAGAAGCCACAAAGGACTTGGATGGCACCGGCAGTGCCCGGAGAACACTCTGACAGGATAAGCTTTGGAGCTGTGAACTGGTTGTTCTGGGGTCCCTGGTGCAGCCCCTATTAAGTGACTTGGAGTAAGAGGCTGTCTTGGTTTGAAAGACAGGTGTCTGCTAAGGAAGGCAGGAGCCTCCCTTGAAATGAAAAATGCAACCCCCTTTCCTCCGAATTATTATAATTTTGAAATTAAGGGGCTTTCAGGCAAAGATATGAGGAATAGGAATAACAGTTCTTTACTACTATATATATATATGTATAACAAGGCACACAAACAACAATAACTATGACAGTAACAGCAAACAGAACCAGTAACCCAGTGCCAGCCTCCTCAGCTGTCAGGCTCTTTCCCCGTTNTGAAAGAGTGGCCAGCTGGACCCCTCCCCGCTGTGGCCAGGTCTTTTGTCTCTCCTAAACACCCAGCAGTTTGTCCCCCCCGGCAACATATATGGGGAAAATTCCTCAAGAAACAAAGAAAACAGAAGGGGAACTCATAAAACCCCAACAGAGACAGGGATTCATGGCTTGGGTCCACGTGGGTTTGGTGCTTCCCAGGCTCTCAGAGACAGACAGGCAGACAGCAAGACCCCCAGGCCTCATATTTCCAGTGACTGAGGACATCCCTCTCTGTCCTGGCTCACGGGTGCCCAGGCTGAGGGAACAGCACATGGAGCGGGGAGCGGTTCTGTGGGTCCAGCAGTAAGGTAAGAATGAAGCACTTTGGGGCTTTGGTGTTTACAGCAGCTGCACTTTTCAGTATGAGCTGCACCTTCCTCGGATGCATTTGCTGCAGTGAGACTCCTTCCCCCTCTTTGTGCCTGGTTTCCACAGATGAACAAATCCCAGGTGTTGGTGTCTCTGTCCTGTGGGACCCACAATGGTGGGGATTGATGTCAAACTCCATACAAATGTGTCTTATGGAAGATCCTCAGAAGTTAAGAACATCTGTTGTGTTGTTTCTCCCCTGGAATAGGATAATCTATGTAGTTTTACTATAGACTGTATTTCCCAGCTGCCTTAATTTCTTTAAATTGCTCTGTGAGTTGCTGAAGTCATCAGCAGAAATGCTGGAGTCAGCTGGATTTTAAACATTTAAAATGATATAGTACCATTTTCCTTCAGAAAGAATCTTAAAAAATTTAATTATTCTTTTTCTTTTTCCTACTTCTTTCCTTTTCATTTAATGATGGGGTTGTTGAAACCTCTCATTAAAAGTGCCATAAAATAAAACAGACAAAAAGGCTTAGAGCAGAATCTTAGAATGTGACAAAGTTTTGCTGAAAACATCAGGCATTTGCTGCTGCTGCTTTAGTGCTTTTTTTTTACACAGAGAAGCAAGGAATGGGGAGGGGGGGTGCTTGAGGGTGGCTCGTGTGTTTTATGCTCAAGTTGATGCCTCACAACCAGCATTGCAGTGTGGTACCTGCTCCTTAGAAACCAGATACATGAATAGATAAACCTGTTAATAACCTAAGCACAATTAAAACAGCTGTTACAGCCTGGCCGGGCCCATCTGGCCTCAGGGTGAGGGTGGTGACTACTCTGAGCATGTGTAGACCAAAGGATAGTGATGCAGGACTAAATCCTGGCCCCCTTACTCTTACTGGGAAGACTTGTGTCTTCTGTAATTTCCCAATTAACCAGCCTGCTTCATCTGAGTTGATTTCAGAGCTTTAAGTTGGAGACAAAGGCGAAACTAAGAGCTCATTTGGAAAGAGGAAACCAGCATAGGTTTTCCCCTTGTAGTGTGCTTAAGCTATGTTTGTTTTTGTTCCTGTGTACCCAGACACACATTAAAAAGATTGAACATAATAAGTTAATTGTTTGCCTAATCCTTAATGAAGATTGCTGTTTCCTCTTCAGAATTGCTGCTTGAAGTAAGATGCATTAAAGCTCCGTTGGAATCGTTGGGAGTAGGTGGAGCTCAGGGGGAATTTTTGTCTTACTGCTCCGGGTCCCCTCCCAGCAGGGGGATCCTGTCACTGCTCTGTTCCTCAAAGGCAGCTTCCCCAAACCAAAATACAGGCAACATTAAAATACAAGTCCCATCAGCTTCAGTGTCCTGCAGCAATTATCCCAGAAGATCACCTTGAGGGTCATTTCTGGGCAAATACCTGTAGTAAATGTTTGCTGGTTGGTTGTAACAGTGAGGAGCTCCTGGGGGTGGGTGGGGAGTCTGGGGGCTCTTTTCTGTCCCCTGTTTCTATGAAAAAACGGAGTTGTTGAAGTTGTTCTGAAGGCCTTTTTCCGTGGTTGGTTCTCTTCTCCGTGGCAGTGCTGGCTACCCTGGGCTTCCTGTCATTTATAATTATGATGGTTTTTTCAAGCGATTTTGCATCAATCCATCCATCCCTGCCCTCCAGTTGTAATTATGCTTTTTGATGCCATTGAATTGCAAAGACCTGGGGAAAATGCTTTCAACATCTTTGATAGCAAAATGCGATACATCATTCAGTTGGGTTGGGGCAGCGGCTCCTCCGGCTTGCTCCGAGCATTAAATCAGATGTTTTAATGCTGAGTGACAGAGCCATGGAAATGTCTCGTTACAGATTAAATGGGTCCCTCAAAGCGAGGAGTTAATACTTAACCGAAGCCAGAGCCCTGTCCATGACACGGTGGTGCTGATGACTGAGCAAAGAGTGTGAACCCAAACAACCCAAACCAGTACCAAATCAAACAGTGCAGATTTGCTTCTAAGAGATGTATTTTGCCCTAAAGTTTCATTTGTTGCATTTCACTTGTTTTGATGTTGCTCCAGTAGCTCCTTCATTACAGCAAATCAAATAAACAAATGAAAAATTAAAGCTATTGTTATCCAGCCGCTCCCTCGGGGGGGGGTCTGTGGTTCTTTGCATATTTATGATGCTCTTTGGGCTGTGTGTGGGATGAGAACAGATGGCTGATGGGTTCCACTGCCTTACCTGCTCCAGCAAACTGGCAGATGTCCACACCTTCAGCAAACGAAATCCCACAGAGCAGGTTTGGGAAGAGAAGTACATTGTAGTCATTGAAAGCTGTTTCGAATTGCTTATTGTGGTTTTTTTTCTTGTGGTCTCTTCTCCTGTGCTGTTCATTAGCCCTTCAGGAATTTAAATGGCACATTTTATGGATGAGAGTTAACTCGGTTTGCCAGATAGAATTGCTGCATTGCCATCGCCTCTGTGCATGAATATAGAGATGTGGACATTGATAGGAATGCAAGTCACTCGGAATGTTCTGACTGCTAGAATATTTCTTTTCCTTCCTTATTTAATTTTGCTGTTTGGAGTGAAAGGAACACATTTAAATAATAAAAAAGACCACAATGTGCCTGCTGCTCTATTCAGGGAGTTTTTCTAATTTCAGTCCTTTCTGCAGAACTGCTATAAATACTCTGACATGAGAATGCCTGAGAAATAGGTCACAGTGAAAACTGCTAATGTGTACATTTGATAGAAGTCCTTCCAAAGTTGATTTCTTTCAGAGTGTTTCATAAAGCAAATAATGTGAAGATTAGGCTGGAGTTTTCAAGAGTACCTGTCTGAGAGTGGGAACCAGATGAACATTCCTCTGCTTCTTTTCACCCCCAGACGTGCTCTGAGTCCAGATCTCTAAGAGACAGGTAAAGCTGCTGCAGGCTGGACTCCTGCAAGAGCATCAGTAACATGATTGTCTTTTCTTAGGACAGTTTGGTTTTTGAAATGACCGTAATTTGGCAGATGCTGTTCCTCCAAGGGCTGGGGTGTCTCCTGCAGAGTGCACCCAGGAGAGCTGGAATTCTTGGGGCAGAGGAGTCCTCTTCACTTACAGACAATCCGCATCACCTTCCCTCGGCGCTTTGTTCCGAGCATCAATCTGCTCGCTGCCAGTGTGAGCAGCGGTGGGGAGAAGCCCTGCAGCCGCTGAGCTGGCAGCGTTCCCTGCGAGGGTGGGAGCAGGGATGTGTTTGTGGTACCTCCAACGCCGCTCTCGGAGCAAACCTGGCACGCGGGGCTGGGGCTGGGCTCCCTGGCTGCTGGAGCAGCCTTGTCCTTTGTTACAGAGGTTTCCAGGTCTGTTTTATCGGGTTGTCCCGTGGGGGGCTGTGTGTGTCAGCACGTGGCACCTTCCCCCTGGGGCTGCTTCACCTCTCTGGGAGGTGCTGCAGGGCCCAGCCACTGGAGAGGCTCCTAAACAAAAATCTTCTGGAAACAACTGACTTCTGTAGGCAAAGCAAAAAGGCATTTCAGTTCTCCCTACTGAATGTGTGACACAATAAAATTCTAAACTGGCTTTGGCATCAGACTAAGTAGAATTTTTGGCTGGGACTCTGGAGGTTTTGGCGTGCTGCGAACAGTCAGGCTGGAGCTCCGGAGGTGGATGGTGGGCACTAACGGGGATCAAAGCCCAGTGTCTTGGCTGCATTGTGGCAAAAGTATTGGAATTTTGAAAAATCTCTTTTCAAGCTTTTCTCCCAGGGCTTGGGAGCTGGATCTTTTAAGAGACACGATGCACACTAAGGCTCAATCTGATTTACTTTTTTTCCCCAAAGCAGTTTGGAGAAACATCAGATAATCATCAGAATGTGTGGACGCTTATTTAAACTGAACAGAACTTTGAGCTGTGGAAAGTTGCTTAGAAAAGCTCTTTTGGGAGGAAGAGTAATCTTAAAAGACAGAATGAAAATATGCATTTTATTTTTAAAAATTCTTTGTGGTCTTCTAAGTATTTTTGATGATAAGGAAATTCAGGGGCATGGTTGAACCTGAGTATAAAATATGGGCTGAAAACTTCTGTGTTTTCAGATGATGCATTAAACAAAACCAAATGAAGTTTTAAATTCTCGTTAAGGTAATCTGTGTATTTTATTTACACTAATATAAATTAAGTGCTTTAATCTAAGATGGTTAATAAACCAAATATGTCCTGAGGTCTTCCAAAGGCATAACAAGTCTGGTATGCTTTAGGGCACTTGTATTTAATAAATCTGGGAGCATTGAATAAGGGAGGAAGGGGAAAACATGATGCAAACGGTACACTTAACATTTATTGTGGCAGCAAAAATAAATGTTTGGAATGTTGGAGCCTGAATTTGAAGCAATAATTAGGAAAAGAAACCAGTAGGAAAAAACATGTGATGATGGCAGAATGGAAGAGTTAAAATTTAATTCCAGCACTAGAAGCAGTGATACAATTGTGATTGTTTTTCATGGAGGCCGATCCCCTTGGATGCTGGTGATTCTCCCACCAGGGTTAGGGATGAGGCTGAAGGGTTCCCAGACTGTCTGTTGGCATCTTCTGAGGCACTGGGTTCCCCCTCTCTGGTCCCTGCTCCTGCCCAGCCCAGGTGTGCAGTGAAGTGCTCTGGCAGCAGAGTGGGCACGGGCATTTGGTGTTTAATTACTGCTCTGCTGCTGTTAATTCTTAATATACTCGCAGCAATAAGTGCAAGATGATCTATTCTTGCCGTGCTCCCAATGTTTATCATTAATAGAGAATGAACTGACATAAAAGCTTAAGTATCTCTTCCCCTCCTGTAGTGAGTAAAAACTTGATTTCCTTAACTAATAGATTGCTGTCAGTGTAACAGGAACGGAGTTTCCAGCCTGTAGTTAAAGAAAAAAATCACTTGCTCCATTTACTTCATATAGCAAAAAACCCCCAAATGCTGACGAGCTCGTGCTTTGTGTGTGAAAAATCCTGTGTTTTGGAGGCAGGGATGGCATTAACATTCTAATGGTGACTGCTTAAGTGCAATCAATGTATTGCAGGTGTTCAACAGATCCCGGGGATGGAGCGCTCCTTGTCTGAATGTGGAATTGGCTGCCTGCCTTCTGCTCTCTGGGGGCTGATTCAGTTTGTCTGTTTGCTCATATTTTACAGTAAATTAGAGACCTGTGACCATCATATTAATACTTGGAACAAAAGCCTTTGAGCGCTTTTATCTTTAGAGTAAATTATGCTGACTCGAATTAGAGACATTTCGAGTTTTCCTGATGAAATAGGAACGTCAACAGAAGGAATATGTAAGTCCTTTTTGCCATTTTCTTGACATCAAAGCCTGACATCCAGCACCAGGTTGGAGCTCAGGAGATGGACTTTATTGTAGACAAAGCACCCATGACTGTTCTGTTGCATCTCTTTGGAGTAAGAGATGTTTTTTTATATTGTTTTGGTACAGCATGAGCTGCAGGACTGCTCCTGGCTGGGCTCTCCTGATCTGCTCGTACAGGAGTACACAGCTCATAAGAATCCAGGCTGCCCTGAGATGCAAATCTTGGAATCAGCTGGACAAAGCCAGGAAACTGCTGATCGTTCCCTACCTTGGGGCTGCAATTGCTCAGCAGAGATGGTCCCAGCTGGAGTCAGATTTAATGACCAGAGTGATACTGGGCTGGAGCTGGGGCTCGTGGATAAATTATCTATACCAGTGGCTTGTGGGTTGTCTTTTGTAATTTGTCTCCCTTGGACATTTGTGGTCTTATTTCCAAGGGCGTTGATCCCTTTGTACAACTGTTAATGAAACTGGGTCCAAAAGAGAAAATGAAAACCAGACTTTCTCTGTAGATTTTAAAGATGCTCATGTGGATTTTGGGGTCTGGTCCAGAGCATGCTGCAGTCAAGGAAATCCTTCAAGTGATTGAGCTGGGCAGCGAGTAGAGCCACAGAAGAACAGAACTTGGCACAGCAGCAGAGAACCCCCAAATGCCTGGGCTCACTGTGGGCACTTAACTGAGGGCAAAGCTTCTGGCAAACTGGTAGAGCTGCGGGTTACTGGGGGGCAGTGGCACCCCCAGGGAAAGAAGAACAGGCATTTTAGAGAAAGAATGTGTTCTTTCCAACCCGTTAGTCCCTGTGGACCTGCAGAACGTAGAGCAATCTCATTGTAAAATATTCATAGACAGCTGCTCTATAGCATTTATCCCAGTGTTACTTCAGTCTTGAGCTAGTCTATAATTAAAGCATTTATGTTTCAGATGCTTAACAGGGTGTTTTAAAATGTTTAGGTCTTGTAAATTATGTTTATTTATCGTTAGCTAATTAAGCCAGCAGAGTTCAGCTTGGTCTCAAATCCAGTCCAAAAGATGAGCAGTGACATTCCCTGTTACTTTGGAAGCAGCTGATCCAAAAGGGATCCCCACTCACTCATTCCCTGGGCAGCTCTGGGCACGGAACTGCCATGTGCTGGCCACCCGGGTGGGATGTCTCTGTTCCCTGCCCTCCTGGGCAGTGAATGGGATGCACAGAAATCCAAGAGCTGTTAAATGAAGCTGCCTGGCCTGCTGTCGTGGGTGCTGACATGTTGGGACTGTTGGGTCTTTGGTGTCATCCCCCCCTCCAGCCCCTTGCTGCTCTGCTCGGTGCCAAAGGCTCCTCTTGGCCACATCCCCGAGCAAGGGGGGGTTGGTGGCAACTTTGCTGCTGAGGACAAGGTCTCAGTTGTGGGAGGGGAGAGGAAAAGTGTCAGGTGAGTGCTGGCTGCTCACTGGGAGCAAGGTGAGGTTTGGGACAGCCCCTGGGCTGGAGGGGGACAGTGTCCTGCTGCTGTTTGGCCTCGGCTCGCGGGATGAAATGGAGTCTGGGTTCTTGAAATGAAAGTTTGCAGCAGCACCGCTGACTGTGAGCCTGGTTCGGGGCCACCTCTGCCTTCCACAGGGATGCAGAAAGCCAAACCTTTTCTCCCAGCTGCAAGAGCCTGGGGAGAACACACAGCCCGGAGAGGAAACCCGGTGCCAGCACTGAGTTGGGTGCTGGTGGGCTTGAGTTCACTCTCCAAACACACTCAGCGTTTCTCTAGTTAACAGTTAATTATCTTTCCTCTTTTTGTGAGTGTGAACTCCCAGGCTTTCAGGGCAGGAATTCTGTCTCTGCTGCTGGCAGATGCTGAGCTGTGCTGGCTTCTGTGCGGTCTCAGTGCTATTGTGATGCAAATACCAGTAGCACAAGGGAACGGGAAGGTAAAGAGCTGTTGGCACCAGCTGGCAAGCTCGGATGCATTTTGTTTCCACCAGATAATCCTGCAAGACTGTGATACCCTGTCACTATTTCTCAATTTCTTTTTTTTTATGCATTACTGAAAGTATTACTGTGAGGGGTTGGCCCTTAGCATCCTTAAATTCTTGCTTTTAATGTTTGACTTCTTGTATTCATGTAATTATTTCCATCCTCTCTCTCCCCACTGTGAAGTTTTGCTTTCAGAAGAATTCTACCTTAAAAGCAGCAACTAAATGAGGTCAAAAAGTGCATATATGGAAAGAATATCTTGTCCAAAACATGCAAGTTATGGTTTATCAGCCTCTTGGCTGTGTTCAAGAGGATATCAGCAATAGCATGTGTAACCTCCCGTTGCTTTACTAAACGTGTTTTTTACTTTATGCTTTATCCACCAATGCAAAAGCCTCTGCTCAATGAGATTTGCTGATGGACTGGTCCTATAAAAAAATTCCTGATGGTGATCAAAGCATAGTTCAGACATTGCCCCCGAGGCTGTGATGCCCCGTGTGCTCTTTACAGGGGCCAGATGGTCGGTACGTGTGCCAAATGCCATATATAAATTCATGGCATCTCTATGGCGAACCAGTACATTTTAGTTAGTGTAAATCAAAACACAGCCCCAAATTACTTCTTAACCAAATTGTAACACTTTAATATAACTGTTCCCAGGCCGGCTTGAGTGGGGTTTGGTTTTGTTCATTTCGGGAACCATCTGTGCCTGCAAGCACGGCTCCAGCGCAATAAAAATAACTCCAGAAAGCAGTGTGAACATACAAAGTGGGCTAAATCGGGTTAAATTAGCTTCAGTATGAAAACTGGTAGAATTCCTCTCTTCAGTGCTGCCTGAAAGAGGAATGTGTTGCCACCTTGTGCAGTGCTGGGTCATCCAAACCCTGCTCCCTTCAGGTGAGCATGGAGGGAGGAGAAAGGCAGGTGGGAGCCCTTGAGGGACTGAGCCACACCGGGTGGTTTCATCTGAGCAGTGTCTCTCCCAAGAGTTGCCCTGGTGCGGGACAGACAGACACCGGTGCAGCTCCAGGCACAGACACCAGCAGGGTTATTAACCAGGGATATATTCTGCAGTGCTGCACTGGAGAGGGAATTCTGGGAGCAATGCAATTCAGATTGGAGCTGTGATTCAGCTCCTGAATTTCATTGAAGCAGCAGGTCTAAAGCTGAACAATTTTACCTGGATCTATGCAAATTTATGGCATAATAGAACATGGAAATATATGTAAATGTTGTCAATTATTGTAAAGCAAAGAAGCACATCGATGGAATATTCCATAAAGTGTTTTATACAGCATTTTTTGAATTCCTAAAAAAGAAAACCTAAGAAATAGCAAATGAACTGGAATTGAGTGTGGATATTCCAAGCCCATTACATTGGGACATTTTCTTTGAACTGCTTATTAATCTCACCTTCCATGCAGGTTTTCAAGAGCTCTCTTCTCTCCACTGCTACATTATACCTTTACAAATCAGGGAAATGTCAACTCGTGATTTACTGACAAAGCCGACAACTGACATAATTTATCTCACTTGAGATCAGTTCATCAAACTTGGGAACATCTTGGCTGCTGTAAAATCCAGGCATTTGATACAATCGCGGCTGCTTAAAATGCAAAGGCTAACCTACATTTTTAAAATGCTGTAAAAAGAACAAGAAGTGATGCCAGGATGAAAATTTATGAGGCACGGAGCCGGGATCTGAATTTAGCGTTTGCTGCGTTTGGAGTGTTGTTACTATCTTGTTTGCACAGTTGAAAAGGAGTGTTAATGGGAGGATGGAGCGGGAGGGCTCGGCTTCAGCATTCGAGTCCAGCGCCAGCTCTGACCTGGTGCTATGCAGGAATTTTAAATGCTCCTCCTTGATTTAATATAACATTGCTTGATACCAGCGGCTCCTTGTTAGTGAAGCTCTGATTAGAGCAGCACGTTTCAGCAGCTCGAGTGCTTGCTGCATTCAAATTCAGAGATAAACCTACGAAAACACAAATGAAAGTGGAGGAATATAGTTTCATATCAACTGCTCTGATAATATTAAAATGGAATTAGCTTTTGAACCTTCTATCAGAAGATGTTCTATTTAACGTACCAGCGTTGTAAGGTTTTGAGGGTGTAAGGTTTGTTTTGGGGGTGTAAGGTTTGTTTTGGGTGTTTGCACAGTGCTTGGCACAACGTGCGGGATGTGGCTGAGTGCTCCGGCAAACAACAGCTCCCGCAGTTCTCAGCACCGGGTAAGAGATTTCCTAGGATATTAAAATACAGAGCTTTAGATAAAAACCTGATAGCCCCTTCCTGTTATCTCCAAGTGCCTCGGTAATGGCCGAGCTATTGGGTACAAATTGGTACAGATTCCTCTGTAGGGACTGAAAGCAGAATAACTGCCGTGGGAGATGAGTTCTGGTGTTGTAAAACAACTTTGGGGAGCACTTTGCTCTTAAATATTCATGACCAAGTCATCAACTGATGTGTCAAGAGCCATGTTGACACAAAACCTGATCCAAGGGTAAGCCAAGGCTCAGTCTCGATGTGTAGCTCAAACCTTCCGCAGGATTTTGCACCCCGGATGTGTTGGATGCTTCTGATCTCTTTTGCAGCCGGTGCTGAGCCTGGAAAGAGCAGGGCTGGGAGTATCTGGGGGTTTCTGCAGCTCTGCCCGGTGATGTGTGTCCTGGTGACACGCAGCACTGCCGAGAGAGGCTCTGCAGGTTGCGAGGAAAAGCATCACTTGGGTTAACATTTATCTCAACTGTCATCGCTATTTGCAACACTAAATCTTTCTCATAAATAAGTGCAGAAATCTTTGCTTCAAAGTGAAAAATTCATGCTCCAGTTAAACCTCAATTATATTTCCAAACAATATTTATCAGATTTTCGGATGTGTGCTTAGTGCAGTTCAATTTTGTGCTATCAGTCAGAAGTGGCAGCGCTTGAGAAGGGGGGCTGGGAGGTGTTTTTCAGGTGGGAAATGGAGCGTGCAGAGAGGAGGCAGCGCTGCCAGGGCAGGTGAGAGGGGCCTGTGGCTTGGGTCCACTTTTAATGAAATATCAGTTCATTAAAAAAAAAAAAAATCACTGTAATGTTTCTCCCCACAGAAGGGAAGAGGATCTGAACTGTAAAGTCTGTTCCAGGGGCTTGGAATGGGAAGCTATTGTTTCATTTCATAATTCTGGGGAGGAAAAAACCAAGCACCTCTAATTTCACGACTCTCTGAATTTATTTCACCTAATCGTTTTTTCTACAGCTATTTACCACATTAATTTAGCAAAAAACCTGACAAGTGTGCATACGCAGAATTTAAGCTCTGTCCTCAGGTACACATTAAGTAAAGATTTAAGGTTTGAAATATAAGATTAATCCAACTCTTGCTTACAGCTGCATTGCAAAATTGTTGATTATCTAGAAATTCATGTTTCTTGTTCATGCGAATTTGATCATGTGTAATACTTTCTATGTATAGTGCTAACATTTATGATGAGAGAAGTAAAACTCTTGAGCTGAATGGGAATGAAGTGTGTGTTTTGAGGCTGCAACATGGAAGTGTTGAACAGATTCTTCTCAAAGTTTTGAGAGGAAACTTGTGGGCTGGAGCTGTGACAGCCTGTGTACGTGAGGTGCTGGCTCTCAGTTCGTGTTTTTTAAGCAGCGTCCCCGGATCCGGTGCCTTCCTGAATGTTTCTACTCCCACTCACCCACCCATTTACACCTGGAGCCGCTTCTTGAAGTCATTTGTGCTTCTTCCATTGATGCACTAAAATTGGGCTGTTCCCTTTGTTCTAAGGGAGCTTATTTTTTGGTCCTGTCCTCAAGGCAGGAATTAAGCATTCATTTCAGTCCTGGGCAGAGGGAACTTTGTTTCAAAAGGGATTTGCTCTGGCCATGGGTAAATCTGATTCTTTGTGGGTTTGTGGGAGCACAAATTACAGCTCCATGAAAGGAGAAATGGTAGGATGTTTCAGAAAGTCTCTGAACATGCAAGGCACATATTGTCGTTTATCTCTGATCCATGCTTCAGAACGGGGCTTTTTATTCAGAAAAGGAGGGGCCGAGAAAAGTGTTGGAAAAAACCACCAGTACCCAGCGACCAGATTCCAAGATTCCCATTTCAGATACATATAAAGAGGGAAGCTATAGCAGTATCATTCAAATGTGACAGCAGTCACTCCAACCTTTGCTATTACAGCACAAAATTACATGTTCTTGCCAGAGAAATAGGAAGGGCTGATAGGGACGACAGCTGGGATTTGCTTTCTTATCTATATTTTACACACATGCTCTTTCATTTCCCTCCCTCTCCCTCTGTACCAGGATCCAGGCTGGCTCTTAGAGCTGCTGTTAGTTTGCAAACAATGGGACAGCTTTGTATCCTTTGGTTCTCAGCCCCATAGATCCAGGCTGAAAATTAAATTACTTAATTCTTGTGCTTTGTAATCGGTAACATTAAGGGTGAAGCTCTGCCTGCCATGGGCTGTTTGTCCTGAAATGTCTCCAGAGGTCCTTTGCTGAGCTGTGGGTGAGGGATCCAGCTCTGGGGAATCGATGTGTAGTGGCTTTGACTTGGCTGTAAGTAAATGGGAATGGGAATGAAATCTCAGCCTGCACTGCTTCATGGCATCTGGAGAGAAAATGCTGAGCTGAAAATCCTGAGCAGAACAGATTCCGGGAGCTTGCATGACCTTGCTATGCTGGAGTTAATGGCAGCTATTACTTACTACTAATAGCTCATCAAAGCACTTTAAATTATCTACCTCTTGGGTGCATATTATAGATTCTATAAGTTGTAAGATTTGTAGTACCCTCTTGTGTCTGCCTTCCTGCTTCTTTTCTCGATCTCTGCAGCACTTGCTCACGAGTTCACCCACCAGTACCATGGGGAAGTCCATTCCCACATTGCCATTACAGATTGCAGAGGGATTTCTGCAGTGGGAGACCCGTGTGCCAGGGTTGTGCAAACTGAGGGGTGTGGAAAAGGTGATCCAGCAATCACTCCTGCAAGGGATTTGCAGCAGTCACACTGGAGAGGAGTGATTCTGAGCGATATTAAATGTAAAACCAAGGCAAGATGAGGGGCTGATTTGATGGATTAATAGAAAAGTTAATTGGCCTTCCCCAGAATGATTATCATTAACAAAATGCAGCTGCTAACCTGCCAGAACCAATCTGTGAAGACAGGGTTTGGGGCTTTTTGTTAGGCTGGTTTTTATTCTGCTCATGACTACTTGGGATAAAGGTACTTTTTTCAGTCTTTACATTCTCTTCTGATGGAGCCTGGCGTGGGCTGTTTCACTGGTGACTCCGCAGCCAGAGCTGTGGAAGTGGGTGAGCTCCAGTTCTGAGGATGGCCACGAAGTTGGATCCGTGCCCGTGGTTAAGGAAACTTGAACTGACAAGCACAGTGGGCTGGCTGTGCAAACGCAGGGAAGTTTTCTGTGCCAAGTCAGTTCCATTAATCTTGGGGCTGTGACATGTCTGTGCTCTTATTGATTTCCCAGCAGGCTGATCATCACCAGTCTCATCACGTTAGGAGCCAATATGGAGAAGGCACAGGGGGGAAATGGGGCTGGTGTGTTTATCTCTAGGGCACAGGATGCTCATAATCAATGCGACTTGGAGACAAAGCCAGATGGGTTGAGATAATTGATGAAAAGTGCCTCTAAGTAGGAGAGGTTCTACATATCTCACAGGGAGGGAGGGAAATGTTTTTTAAGGACAGCAGATATCTGTGTAGCCCTGATAGTCAGAGCTGGTCCAGGGAGGCACTGACCACACCTGCCCAGCCCCACAGACCGTGTGGACACTGAGGCTGGCTTGTCCCCGGCTGTGCCCTTGTGGAAGGTTCCTCTCCAGGGTGATGGAGGGCTGGACACAGCTGCAAAGGGTAAATAACAAACAACAGCAGCAAGTCTGTCCCATGGTCTACACAGACAGCACCCAGTGCCACAGAACCAACTCAGGTCCCTGCAGCCCTAGCAGGGGTTGTGCAGTTCTCTTGCTATGCCAAAATACACAACCCCCGCCAGGAGTCCTTCATTTGGTCTCTGAAACTTTCCTCAAAGTAGTCACAAAATGTATTTTTCAGGAACTTAATTATTTCTTCTCGTCTCAATCAATAATGAGCTATCCCAGTCAAGCCCTACATATTAAGTTGTTTTCTTGTTGTTCTTTAAGACAGCTGCTTGGAATTAAAATAGCTCTTAGGCAAATCTTAGAGAAGCAATTAAAAGCCTGGTGCTTGGGAGATTTTTGCAATTATGAACTGATCATGGTCTGGTCCTGGAAAGACTTGTGCCTCCGGCATTAGTGGATGGGAGCTGTGTGCAGAGATAAGCACAGAATATTTTTTTTTCTTGATTGTGGTCTGAATGCAAACTTGGAGTTGCTGTTCATTTATTTAGTATCACTTAATTTATCTTGTCTGTTTTGCACTTCCTGGAGAGGCTTTTGGCCAGGGGAGTGAGGACCGGGACAGGTCAGTCCTTGGCAGAGCTGCCTCTCTGACCAAGTGTGTTCTGCAGAGGACAAGGCTGATGGTTAATTCTGGCTTTTATCTGCCAGATATCAGCCCAAACCTGAAACCTCTTTCCCTTAAGAGCCCAAGGAGGGCGAGCTGCTCACCTGAGCTGCAGGTGCAATCCCAGGTGTGCACGGGCCCTGCAGCGCCTCAGCCCAAAGGCTGAGCTCTGGTCCCTTGGCTGCCCCAGAGCCTTGCAGGGAAAGGTGGGAGAGTCAGGCTGTGAGTGCCTGAATGGTGTGCTTGGAATTCTTGTCTCCAATTATTGTTTAAAAGAAGCAAAGCTCAAACAGCAACATTAAAAAAAAAAAAAAATCCCATAACTAGTGTATATGGAATTCCAGAATGGCCTGGGTTGGAAGGGACATTAAAGCTCATCCAGTTCCACCCCTGCCACGGGCAGGGACACCTTCCACTGCCCCAGGCTGCTCCCAGCTCTGTCCAACCTGGCCTTGGGCACCGCCAGGGATCCAGGGGCAGCCACAGCTTCTCTGGGCACTCTGTGCCAGGGCCTCCCCACCCTCACAGTGAACAATCTCTTCCTCATATCCCCTCTGACCGTGCCCTCTGGCAGTGGGAAGCCATTGCCTGTATCCTGGCACTATATATCTATATATACTATTGGTGTATATATATGCATATCTACATGTATATTTGACCTCAGTTTGCTGATGAGAGCCAGAAACCTGAAATAACAGAACAGATTCCATTTTTGAAATTAAATTATTGTCCGGGTTTTATAACAATTTCTTGTTTCATGTTTCTGGATATCAAAGAGCTTTTTCTACCTACATAGAGTAGAGGAAAAAAAATCTAATTTATTTTCTGTAGCTCATAAAAGGAAGCTCCTTTCCCCACGGCAGGACTTCTCCTGTCAGTTAATAAGCTCCTACAGCCAAACCTTTTAGGAGCACTTTTAAGTGGTTGCCAGCATGGTTTAATTTGCAGCGCCCCAGTGTCTGTTCCCACCCTCTGACAACTTCAAGTTGACACAATTGTTAAACCTTTTAAGTTGCAAATAACTACAGTTAGTGTCCTGTGCTGTATCTGATCAGGGACGCATTTATACATCATCAACATAAAAAGTCTGTCCCATGGGGAGCAGCTGAGGGAGCTGGGAAAGGGGCTCAGCCTGGAGAAAAGGAGGCTCAGGGGGGACCTTGTGGCTCTGCACAACTCCCTGACAGGAGGGGGCAGCCGGAGGGGTCGGGCTCTGCTCGCAGGGAACAGGGACAGGAGGAGAGGGAACGGCCTCAGGCTGGGCCAGGGGAGGGGCAGGTTGGATATTGGGAATTTCTGCATGGAAAGGGAGGTCAGGGATTGGAACTGCCCAGGGAGGTTTGGAGTCCCCAGCCCTGGAGGTGTCCAAGGAAGGCCTGGAGGTGGCACTCAGGGCTCTGGACTGGGGATCAGGCACAAGTTGGACTTGATGCTATTGGAGGGCTTTTCCAGCCTTAATGATTCTGTGATTTTCTGCACCTTGGAGAGAAATAACACTGTAAATTCTGTCAACCCTATCCAGCGTCAGAGCTATAAGAGAGAGCTCTGTAATTAATGTATTTCTCTCCCAGATGTATTTCTTTCACTTTTTATAAAAGAATGTCATTCCCAAGGTGGGCACAGCCAAAGTGGGCTTATAACGTGTCATTAGAAGCTTTAGACCTTGTGCCTTGCAGGGTGTTATTACTGTTCAGTGTGGGAGAACAGATGCTATTTTACTGAAAAAGCAAAACTGCATTAAATTGACAGCACTTTAATTTTTCATGGTAGTAGCAAGAATTCTTATTTCCTATTTTATTTGCATTTTTATTACTGAGAAGCATGGTGACTGAGCTACCTGGTGGTTTTGTCAGTGCTGCTCATCTAGTCAGGCTCTGACCATCCAAGTAGCAGCTGGACTATGAATATGTATCATTTATTCATATGACAAACTTTTGGTACAGGATGCTGAATAGATGGAGGCTTCCTGCAGTTAGTGACCTGGAGAGTAGAGGGCAAAATGAAGTGTCTTGAAGTGGAACACTCCATCAAGGCATTCATTGTCACCCAGAAGTGATTCTTCTGTTGTTGACATTCTTGCCCAGACCATTATTTTCTGATTCAGAGCAGTGTTTAGGCTGGATTTGAGCTACAGACTTGTGCTGATATGGGTTATTAAAATCAAAGGTACTGCATTGAAAAACACCAAGATTCTGGTGTTTTTCTGGCATTCTCCAGCCAAGTGTCCTGGTAGGCTTCAGAAAACTCATGGATTTTATTTTTCATTTTTAGATTTAGCTTACATTAAAAGTTACTAAGGTATCTGATGCCTTCTGACCCCCTTCCTACCGAGGGACATAATGCTGATTTATATTTAAAGGTCAAGGATATTGCTATTGCTCAGTCTAGAAAAGATTGCCTGGAATGTTGCTCTTCAAATGTGCAAATAAAACCCCAAGCAAACTCAAAAAACTCCTCAAACTATAGAGGAGGAAATTCTCTTGCGTGTTCTAGACTGGGCTAGAAGAAATGGTGTTAAATAGCAAGGAATGGAGGTTTAATTAATCTTCTGCAAAAGATTTCCACTGATGAACCAAGTGAAGCATGGGGTTGTCATGTCTGGGGAGCACAGGGTGCCTGACACTGGGGGCTCTTTAAAGAAGCTGGACAGGGATTTGCTTGAAATTTTTCCCTGTGAGGGTAGTTATTCTTTCCTACATGGATATGTATAGCTGGGTTGTTATTTATAGTCTAAACGTCTGTCCTCCTGTGAAATTGTGACAGGAGTCAGTAAAAATAGAAAAACTTGTGATGCTTCAGGGCTGCATCAAGGAAAAAAGTCTGGAAAACAACGAGGGTGATCCCTCGCTTGCGTGAGCACCGTCTGGAAGGGGTCAATCCCCCTTCTGATGTGTCTGAGTCCAGGCAGGATGATCCCCAGGGAGCTCCACTCGGGCTGCACCCTGGCTGTGTTGGAACCAAAGGCACTGGTGACCCGTTTCAGTGGAGGGGCAGGTGGGTGAACTGCAGCAGCCTGTGGTGTGCAGGAGTTTGGAGTAAATAATTGAAATGTCTCCATAGCCTTAAACTCTGTGAACACGTGAAGGATCCAATTTGCTGCTGATGGGAACACCAGTGCTCTGGAGATGTTCATCCCCGTGCCTGGAGGGTGCCCAGGCAGTTCCAGCCCCTTGGTCTCTTTGCTACAATTATTTCTATTTATAAAAAGAGTGAAGTGCCTGCAGCACTTTGCCTAAAATGGTGATAAACAGTCCTCAACAATGCAAAAGACTTTCTTTTGATAAGATCATTTTAAAAGGTAACTGCTTATGATAATACAATTTATTCGTAATGGCTTGAGGGCAAGCTAGGATGGAAATGAAGCATGTCTTCCATTAGAACCATACAGAAACAAACTAATAGGCTGCAGAGAGAACCATTTGTAATGTTACTATAATTCACATGATTCATTAAACTGAAATGGAAAATGATAGCATTTCCCCCTGAAAAAAAATCCGTATGGAATTACATGCTGAGATCACTTAGCTGAACTATTTTATTGACTAAGCATCTTGTTGTGCTGATGTGGAGATTATAGAGGCCTGCAGCCATTTATTTTTCTGATTTCTAAAATTAGAACTTCTTTTTCTTATGGGAATGCTGTGATGTATTTCCCCTCTGGCTGTAGCTGCTGGCCATGGCAGGGGCTGCTCTCGGGGCATTTCCTGGCAGTGGGCATTACTGGATCCTTGGAAATGTGCTGCTGGTGCTCACTGTCCCAGGTCACTGCGGGGAAGTGAAGGATTGAAGGGCTGTGAGGCAGTAAAAGGCACAGAAGTGATGGGTTTTAGCAGCTAGAGATAAAAACACAGTTGCTTTCCAGGTGATGCATGTCTTTGGGATCTGGAGAAGTTTCTCTTGACATGCACACTCAGCCCTCCCTAGAATGTCACCCGTGATTAATGTCAGCAAACACACCGTGCCATTTAAAGGATTTTTGGAAAACAGCACACTGAGCAGGTTTTAATGCTGATTTTTTGACAGCCTTCATGTTTGGCCCTGACATCCTGCAGAGGAGACTCTGTCTTCCACCGGCCATTTATCAGAAGTATCACAGGACAGAAAAAGAATATTTTAAATGAGCTCAGGATGACCTCAGAGTGGATTAATGTATTTGGGAGGACTGATCAACCTGACAATCTCATATTCATCAGTGTGAAATCAATCTGAAAGGTACAATGAATTGTATCTACTTAACTGCTGATAGAGGATGCCAGAACTGACAGAATAACCTGGCACTTGCTATTTATTGCGTAGGGATGCAGAATACTTGCCTGTATACATAAACAGCTCTTCCCTCTTTTGCAACATGCTGCATGGCAAGAAAAACTAATGGCAGTCTGGGATAACTGGGCATTTTCTAACAGACTCACACATCTCTTTAGTCATCTGTAATTCCAGTGAGTTCCCATTTCATGCAGCAAAGGAAAGAAGGAGCTACAGTGAAGGAATGTCACTCTTGTGCCAGTGTCATTTACATTTTGCTTTATTAGACAAAAGTCAAGTAATTAATCAGTTGATTGCTTAATTTAAAATTCAGTCGATTGCAATTGAGGCTTCATCACTCTGCTTTCCACATGATGAGATCTGGTTGATAAATTTGATTCTGTTTTGGTTGCCTGGCTCTAAATAAAGCGAGTTTGGGTACAGGCAAGCCAGAGGCTTCAGGTTTTGTGTGTGAGTAGAAATTGAAAAATTGGGCTGTGAGCAATATTCCACAGGGAGGTTTTCAGACAACCCAGTTGGATTTCAGAAAGTGCACTCAGGGTTGTGTTTTCAGAAATGCTGAGCTGATGCTGGAGAGAGGGAATCTCATCAATCCATACAAATATCTCCGGGGGGTGCCAAGAGGATGGTGCCAGACTCTTTTCAGTGGTGCCAGTGGCAGGATGAGGAGCAATGGCCATAAACTAAAACACAACGTTTCATCTCAACATGAGGAAGAACTTCTTTCCGTGGAGGGCAGCTGAGCACTGGAACAGGTATCCAGGGAGGGCGTGGAGTCTCCCTTTCCAGAGACATTCCAACCCCACCTGGACACGTTCCTGTCACCTGCTCCGGGTTCCTGTGATTGTGTCTTGGCAGGGGATTGGATTGGATGATCTCCAGGGGTCCCTCCCAACCCTCTACTCTGTGACTGTGTTTGCTCCACTTCTTTCACCTCAGTTTGGGTGCATTTACCCTTGGAAGGTCGGATCCTGTATTTCCAAGTGGGTAAAGCTTCCCTGCTCCAGACGACTCCCACACACTATAAAATACACCTGAGCCCCAGTTCAGTCCCACAGAGAGGATTCAGGGCTCTCATCCAGGGCCCCGGGGAGCTCCTGGGCAGGACAACTTCTCCTTTGTGCCAACGCCCAGAGTGCAGGGCCGCACACTGCACGGGCCTCGAGCAGCAAAGGAGAGCACTGGGAGCCAGTGGGTGCAGGCAGAGAGGGGACTATGAGGGGGGAGCTGTGAATTCCATGGATGTGCCGGGTCCCTCTCTAACAGTTACTTGGCCATCGGTGCCTCTGAGCAGCACTGAAGCAAGAGCAATACAGAAGAGCCCCAAATTCCTGCTTTTAAGTAAATTGAAGTATGAGCACAAAGAATAACCAAATGTATAGCTTTGGAGATGCTCACTTCCCCGTGAAGAATATGCATTCAGCGGTCTCCTACCTTCAAAGTCATAAATCTGCACTCCAGCCTGGATTCCCCCTGTAAGCTTGAGCAGAAGCTGTCATTTCCTATTGTCTAAACAATTTACAGCTGCCTTAAAAGGATGTCTCAGCAATCTTGACATCTCGACTTGATCATAAATTCAGAGCTATTGTTGAAGGAAATGCTTTTCCCTTTAGATAAGCACGCCAATGGAAATCTCCCCAGCCTGAGCTGCGGGAAGGTGGCTGTGTCTGCCCGTGTGCCCCTTCCGTGGGCTCTGCAGTGCCAGCCAGGCAGGCCCATGGGGGTTGTCCCCTTGCCATGGCCACGGCCAGGGGCAGGTACAGGAATGCTGCTCTATCAGCAAGTATTTCATTATCTGCTTGTATTGCTTTAAGAAACTCTCCACAGTGGAATTGTAATCGGGTAAACCTGGGGCCCATGAAATGAGATTTTCAGTTCTGTGAGTTAGCAATAGGTGTGATACATTAAAGCAGATTTACTCCCCACGTGAGGGAGATTTTTATGAGAAATCTGATAAATTAAGCACAGAGATTTCTGGTACAGAGCACAGCTCGCCTGCTGACCCACTACCCTCGTTTGGCTTTTTCATCTGCTTGCCGTGTTTGAGGGAGTGCTCCACAAATAAAATTAGCCATAACATTACCGATACTTTTCTGCAGCGGCAAGGCCAAGGAATTCATTCTTGAAGATGGGAGAGGTTGTAAGAAGGTGAAACTGCAAGGATTTGTTCCCAGTGTTCATTCCAGGAATAGAAATGGGGGTCTGGAGCATCCTGCTGACACCAGGAACATCTGCTGAGGCTGCTTGGCACTGGTAGTGCAATTCATTCTGGATCCCCAGCGTTTCCACAGCCCTGCCCCTGCTTCCCGGGAGCCAGCCTGTGCGGAGGCAGGAAAGGTGCCAGGTGTGCCAGAGCCGTGAGCTGTGGTGCAAGGAGCAGCTGTGACCTTGCCCTGGTGCTGCCGTGGGGGTCCTGCTGCAGTGCTGGCCCACATGCAGGTGTGTCCCCACTGCCAGCCTTGTCCTGCTGCTCCTGTGGGGACAGCCAGGCACACTTGGCACCAGGACTGGCACAATGGGGCAGCCACAGACCCAGCAGAGAGTGCAAAGGGCTAGTGACATCAGTGAATTTCCGCTCGTCTTCCTAAAAATCACCGGGCTTTCTGGATTCCACCGTTTTGGTTTTCTTCTTCCCCTTGCTGTTCTTACAAATTTTCTCTCTCTCTTTGCCTTCTGGGGCCCTTGTGCCCTCTGCCAGGTTTCTCCTGGTGTGGAACAGATGGGGGTCACAGGGGTTCAGTGTCCGACAGCCGGGGTCAGGCCAAGCCTGTCCCAGCTGCGGTGCCGCAGATCTGTGGTGTGACACCATCGAGACAGCACCAGTGCTTACCTGTCAGACTGCTCAGCCCTGCAAGCACCCGAACTAAAGGGTCAGGAAAAATGAAGTGGCTGTTTTGTGCTCTCTGTGCTGACCTGTGCCTCACAGGAGGGTGGCTGTCCTGTGTCACTGGCTGGAGTGTGGGCACGGCAGAGCTTTAGTGTGGAATTGCTCTGTGCAGAGGGAACCCGGCGAGGATCCGAATCCCCAGCTGCACTGGGCTTCACGCAGCTGAAAACCGTGTTTCTTACACAGAAAATAACATACTTAGAAATTCTATTTTTATGAGGAGTTTTCACAGCCCTGTGGGTGGGATTCACAGGTGGTGTGGCAGCAAATGCAGAAGGAAACAGGATGGTGCAATATCGACCACAGTGACAAGTGTCACTGGAGAGAGCTGGCAGGCATGTGACCATGGAAGTTATGGAGGCAACTAAGCAGCAGGTCGTGGAGAATCCTTGCAACCTCTTCTGTGTGATTCCAGAGGGAGAAAGGAGCCTTGCTGTGTGTCTGTGAGCTGTGTACACGGGTACCTGTAGCTACCTTGTGCAGGTGGGGGTATGGCACTGACCCTCACAGCTGATGGGTGTAACTGTTTATGCTCACTGCACACAGATGACTCCAGCTACATTTATTTATTCAAAGTTTTTAATAAGATGTAATTGGAAAGGACTTATACAAGATCTGCATGTGGATTTGACATTTAAGGATATGATTAAGTGAAAGCTGCTGAGGTCATTGCTTGACAAAATTGGCTTAATGAATGTTGATTATGCTGTACAAGTTAATTTAATTTGGCGAGATTTTTATCTTCTGGATTGGGTATCACCTTCTGTTCAGTTATTGATTGAAATATGGGCGGATGCCAGGACTGGTTCTGTCTGAGTTGATAGGTCACTGCAGCCCTGGCCACTCAGTGTGCCTAGGAGCATGGGCTGTGTGTTGTTCTCGTCTCTGTCTTCCAGGAGACAGCCTTTTCCTCTTCACTGATGGCAAAAATTCCTCCAGGACAAGGAAGGGTTGATGCAATGTTCAGATTCTCACAGGAGCTGCCCACGTAGACGTTTTTGGGCTGTGGTTCGTGAGTGTGTTACTGCTGTGCGGCTGCCTTTGGACAGCTGTGAGAACAGTGTGGACAGAACTGTCTCTGCTCATACAAGTTTTCTGGCTTGTGGGCGGGAATCTGTCTGTAGAAGGGAGTGAAGAGAATAAAGTCGCCTCCTCACAAAGGCTGTGGAAAACTCAAGTCATGAGGAGACTAATTTGTCTGAGTGTGTCTTGTGCGAGGCTGTGTGCGCTGCCCTGGCCAGAGTTTCAGGGTGGTGAGGCTGGACACGTGTCTCTCTGGTGTTTTGGGCAGGAGGGGTGGGAGAGGAGACTTCTTTCTCTCCATCCCTCTGCATTGCCATGTTTCTAGACCCTGCCCTGTCGCTCCACCCTGAGATGGCAAAGGACCCCAGCGAGCCCACGGCATCTGGGCTGTGATGCTGCCAAGGAGCCCCTGCCCACAGCGCAGGCTGAGTGTGTGGGGAGATGTGCTGTTGCCTTTGGAGAGAGCAGCTCCTGAGGGAGCCATGTTCCATATGGAACATTTCAGTGGCATATGCCGTTAATCCTGTGTGCTGAATTATTCAGCACTTCGGAATAATGAATCACTGAACAAAGCCTGGCTGTGCAGCTCCGTAGGCCTCGGCTGCCTGGTGCAGCAATCCTGGCCAGTGCTCCTGGGTGGGAGCTCTGCAGCTCAGTGTGTGACTTTGCTGGAGCTGTGATTGCAGGGAACTGTCTTCTGGGCCATTGCTTGTGGCTGCTAGAGCAGCACCTTCCACCTGGCTGCCCAGGAAAGCTCAGTGGAGCAGCTCTGGCTCAGGCTGCTCCTCTCCACAATGTAGAGCTGCAGCTCACAGTTAGAAGGTGTTTGGTTGGAAAAACCATCCAGGATTGAGTCCAACCATTCCCCCTGCACCGCTAAGGCCACCACAAACACAAGTCCCCAAGTGCCACATCCACATGTCATAAATCCCTCAAGGGATGGGGACTCCACCACTGCCCTGGGCAGCCTGTGCCAGGGCTGGACAATGCTTTTGGTGAAGAAATTGTCCCCAATATCCAACCTGAACTTCCAATGGTGCAGCTTGAGGCCATTTGCTCATGTCCTGTCCCTTGTCTCCTGGGAGCAGAGCCCAGCTTCCCCCTGGCTGCACCTTCCTGTCAGGGAGTTGTGGAGAGTGAGGAGGTCCCCGCTGAGCCTCCTTTTCTCCAGGCTGAGCCCCTCCAGCTCTGCCCATGTTTTCAGAATGTTTTACTCTGTGTTGGCAGGATTGTGTTGTCATGCTTGTGATCTTTTAAGATTCCTGTAGTTCTACTGCTCATGAACTCAATTTGGAATTCCTGCCCACACCCCAGCTCTGGCGTCACAGGCATGGCCCTGCATGGAACCTCACCACGAATCTTTCCTGGGGCTCCGAGGTGCAACAAGATGCAATAAGGAGGGCAGGCAGCCCCTGCTGCAGGGTCCCTCGCTCCTCCCCTGGCTCTAAAACACGGGCAGGCAGGTGAGGGAGTGCCTGAGGAGCAGCCCTGGGACAAGGGGGAGCAGAGCTGAACTGCGCTGGGTTTCCCTGGCAGCCCCCCCTGACCAGGCTCCGTGCAGCTGGGGAAGATTATTCTGGATGTGTAAAAACTATAATCTGGATACCTGGGGGGAAATTGCCACCCACTGGTCCTCAAATCACAGCCTCGGTGGGGCTGCTGACAGCTGAACCTCAGGGAGGTTTTGTGCTGCCTGGCCCCGTGTTCCTCTGTGCCTTGTCCTTGACCCTGCTCCCAACAGCCCTGCAATGGTGAATATTTGTGATCAGAATTCCTCTGCTCCCTTGCAGCAGCTCTGACCTGGGCTCCAGGACAGGCTGGTCACTGATGGTGCCCGGAGCTGTGCGTGGGGGTGCTGCTGGTTCTGCTTCCTCCACACGTGGCCCACGGAGCTGAAATGCTCGGGGCAAGGATTAAATTTAGATTTTTATCCAAGTGAAAACTTAGTCATCTCAGCCGATGTTATGTGCTCCAAAGCAGTAAAATCACTATTATTCATAGGAGAGCAGAGGAAAATGGATCTTCTAATCTCTATTCAGAGCTGAGCGATACACTTTGTCTTCAGTTAATATCAGGCTAACTTTCCAGGCAAAAACAAAACCAAGTTGAATTTGGCTAAAAGTTGACCTCAAAAGTGTGGAATGCCATAAAGGTCAAACTGTTTTGTTTTGTTTGAAAAATTATTTTTAATGAGTAATTTTGGCATTTTTAAAACAAGAGTTGTCATTTCAGAAATGTGTATATTTTGATAGTCCTGCATTTTTCCTTTTAATTTCAGCGGCATTTAAAAATTAATGTTAAAAAAAAAATACAGTTCTGCTTAATATCTTTCCAGTTGATTTCCAAGTTGTTTTCCAAGTTGTTTAGCTCCACTCTCCGGAGCATCCAGTGGTTACTGAACTGGTATCAATTGCTGAACATTAGATCGCTCAGTGTAAGAAATGTTGGAGCTCCCTGGGGTGCTTGAGCCAAAACGTGAACAACACTTAAAAATGCTTAAAGACCAACCATCCTGGAACTTCTTGGGATGATGTTCTGACATTGTCTGACATCTGCCCTTGACAGGTCTCATCACCCACCACAATCCCTGACCTTGGAGTCATGGACTGTGTATGAAATGGAGAGAAAAAAGCCCAGAGAATGTAGAGCTACAATTCATAATAACTTCCAAAATAAGTTAAAGTCCCAGAGTAACCCATTTAATGAGCAACTGAGCTGAAATGCACTACAGTGGAATTGCTGACGTTCTGATGTTGTTCCCACAGAGCCCATTAAACCTCTTTATGTAACACTGCTGCAGCCACACATTGCTGAAGATTTCCTCATTGTGCATTTCGCTTGATGGTTTCACATATTTTAATAATTCTTCTTTTTGTCCTTTCAATTTAAAAAAGGGAAAATCAGCGTTCAACAACCTAAACAGCTTAATAAGGGGCAAGTGAAATGTCTCATTTCTTTTGAAGGCAAGTTCTGGTGTTTCAGGTTTTAGCAGCACTATTCCACCCCAGAAAATGAAAAGCAGTGTTTGTTGCCAGCCCTGAAAACCTGAGCAATAAGAAAATTGTCAAAAGGAAAACATTCAGCACAGCATTCCCCAGCAAGCCTACAAAAGTTGCCAAGCCTATTTGTTGAAAGGAATGGGTTTAGCTTTGGACTGTTGCATGGGGAAGTGGTGGCCGTGGGTCTTTGGGAGAGATTTTGAACGGGAAATTGAAGACCATGTCTCCTGAGGAGGGATTTTGAACAGAAAACTGATGGCCGTGGCTCTTTGGGTGGGATTTTGAAAGGCACAATTACACCAGCCTGGAATTACTGTGTGCTGCTCCCCAAAAGGCTGGAGGTGGAGTGGGTGCTGTGCGGGTGCTCTGCTGCCTTTGGGCACCCCAATAACACGTCTGTGCTGCTGCTGGAGGTGGGACTGGTGCGCAGTTTCTTAATCACTCTCTGACAAACACTGTTAAGCCTCATTAATGCAAATTACCAGATGATCTATTTTTGCAGAGTCACAGTCCCATCGCTTGAACTTACACTGTACAGCAACTTAAGAAAAATCAATTTTTAGTCCTTACTACAAATTGATTTATGGCTTTTTCTGCTTGGAGCTGCTGGGGCCTCGAGCTCTGATCAGCCAGGCTGCACATTCCCCTGCCTGCCGTGGCCACCGTGGGGCAGAGGGGAACACTGACATGGGGGAAGTGTCTCCAAAAGAAAAATAAGTCTTGAGATTTCTTTCTGAAAGGGTGTGTAAATTCTTACAGAATCACAGGGTTGGAAAAGCCCTCTAAGGCCATGAGTCCAGCTGTTCCTCCAGCACTGCCAAGGCCACAACTGACCCATGTTCCCAAGTGCCACATCCACATGGCTTTTAATTCCCCCCAGGGATGGGGACTCCACCACTGCCCTGGGCAGCCTTTTGGATGAAGAAATTTTTCCAAATATCCCAATGTGCAAAAAGAAGGTAAGGATTTGTAGTGGCCATGTTTGAGTACTCTGCAATCCTTTCCCTGAAGTGTTAAGACTAAAAATGTTCACATTAGTGGCTTTTTTGGTTACATCCCTGATGCCTCGTGGTTATCTCGGGGACAAGAATCCTGAACTGGAGGTTGGAAATCACAATCACTTCACTTGAAGATGGTGTGGTCTCCTGGGCTCTGACCAAGTAATTATATTTCAAACTTGAAATGAAATGTCTTCCTTGAAATGAGAATTTAAATGAATTAGCTGCATCTCTTGGCAGGAGCTGATTTAATTTAAGATCCAGGTATAGTCCTGGCTTGGCACACAGAGCTTAATTGCAGTCACTTCTAACAACAAACAAAAACAAGGGGAGAGCAGAGCCTGGCTGAAGCAGTGCTGGGGTTTGAAGTTTTTTACAAGTATTGAAGCTGCTCTCTAATTAATTAACCCCGATCTAATGGTTTGCCTGTTGAAGGATGTTCACTTGATCCCTCAGCTGAGTTGTCATTTGTGAGTCACATATGAACCATTAGGGCAGAGCTGAGGCACTGCACTCAGTGCTCTGGTTGACAAGGTGGAGTTCGGTCACAGGTTGGACTCAGTGATCAGCCTGGCTGATTCTGAGAGGCTACAGAACTCATTGCTGTGGGGGAGGCTGTCCTGGTGCTGGTTTTGGGGTGTAAGAGTCAGTTTTTTTCCTGGGGAGAGGTGGCAGGAGGCCTGGAATGGCAGCAGCCTTGAGCAGGATGGCTGGATGGGAGCTGGGAATGGCTCTGTCTGTGATGGGGCAGGCTAGGGTGAGTGGGATAGTGGGAGTCAGCGTAAAAATAAGTGCATTGGAATATTGGAAATGTTTTAAAGTGTACTGTATCCCTAAAAGAAAGGGAAGATTATACCTTTAATGACAAAGCTACAAGAACAATTTCATTTTCCTACTACTAACATGAAATTGCTGGGGGAACACCATGGAGCTTCCCAAAGAGAACTCTTAGCTAATCATGAAGTCATGTGTTGATAAACCTCCTAATTTTGCATCTGATATTTATTTAGCAGCCTAAAATGTTTTTGTCACGTCTCGGAAGCCACCTCATTAGCTCTGTTATTCGTCCCATTAGCACAGTTGATCACACGTTGGCATTCGCAGCGCATGGCTCGGAGCAGGGGCTGGTGTGGAGGCAGATGTGTTTCACAGGCCCGAGTATGAGCTGGAGCTGGCAAAACAAGGAGTGATTTAATGAAGTTTTGATACAGCTCATCAGATACCGAAATGGGAAGATGCAATATTAATTTAGAAACGCATTATCATTTCAATTGTAGTAGTTCAGAAGAGTATTAATAACAGGGGAGCTTGTGGCGGTTTGGGAAGATGATGTATTATTCTAAAGGCAAAAATATTCTTCAGAATTATGTTTCATTTGACACCTAAATATCTAGCATATTCCTATTATCACTATGTAATCAATTTTTTTTTGCTGTGTCTTCCGTGCTTACAAATATAATCACTGGAGGCATTTCAGGCGCTGCACGGGAGGCTCAGGAGGGGAGAGGCAGGATGAGCTTAAAACACCAGGCTGACAACTTCTATCTTTTAATCCTCAATTCTTCTGTGGATTTAAATGAGCTGAAATTCTTTTTGACAGCAGGAAGTCCTTTTGCTGTCACTAGCAAAAGAAAGAAAGATGCAAATGCCATCTGAAACTTATTCCATCTGTGTCAGATGAGGCCATGTCCCACGGGTGGGACTGACCACCATCGCTCTGAAAGCTTTGATCCTTCTGACACCGGACTTGCTGGATCCTGGGATGAACAAGGGGTGTCCCAGTCTGCTGAAACAGATTTGACTCAACCACAGCAGCATCCCTGGTGATGAGAGATGTAGAAAACACATCCTGATTTTTCTGACCCCAGATGTAGTTTTACAGAAGATTTGACACTGGGTTCACGATTTGGACAAACCTGAATTAACTCTTACTTGGTGATCTACAAAACCACCGTCCTTTTCACTTGTGACACTTGTTCAGGGCATAGCCCCACTGTAAGTGCCCAGCCCGAAGTCCTCATGGAACCAAAGACCTCAAGGATCATCGAGTCTTACTACAAATTGTGTTGTGCAAATTGTGAGCTGAAGAACAGTCAGGAGGAACTGGCAGGATGGGATGTTCTTTCCTGTTAGAAGTCTGGTTGGGGATGTACCTCCTGCTGTGCCTGCCCGTAGCATGTCCCTGCTCCTCCCTTTCTGAGATGAGATAAAAATGAATGCTCTGTAAAATACTTAGATGGCTTGAACTTTGCATTGTACATTTAAATGGCTCCTCACTCTGTCACAAGTAGGAGTGTCACCCTGCATTTGAATAATCCAGATCCTTCTGTGATGTGGGGATGTGACCAAGGCTATCAGTGTCATCTTTCCTGCTCCCTCTTGGACCCATCCCAGTGGAGCACCTCTGGAGCCTGTGAAGAATTTGGGGTTCCCTGTATGGCTTGGGCTGTAATCAAGGCATATTCACATCCTGATGGTGCTTTGGGAAAACGGGTGTGTTCTCTCCAAAAACCCTGCTCATGGCTTGGGTGAGCTCCAGCCTGAACAACCACTTAATTACCACAGTCTCCTGGCACTGGTGTACAAGCAATTTCCCATCTAACTGCAGAACCAAAGCAATATTTTGTGTTGATTCTTAGTCACAACCATTTAATCTGTGAATTCTTGAAATCCTCAAATGAGTTGTGTGCAGGACAGCTCCTTCCTAAAGCCTCACAGTGAATTCCAGCCCGCTGCCTTCCTGTCCAAGATGCAGAGCTGGATTCTGGGCTGCTCCAGGCTGATCTGGCTCGGAGGGCTCCAGGGGCTTTGGGCAGTTGTCCAGCAGCCACACCAGCTCTCCACAGCAGGCACTGTATCCTTGGGCACGCAGGGGTTCTCAAAGGGCTGATCTCACACCAGATGTCATCTTCTGTTTCCAGCTGGTCCTGAAGATGCCTTTTTGGCAGTGTCCCAGGAAGTTTCTGAAGATCTTTCTTGGCCTCTGGACTTCAGCTTTTCTGCCTGGGTTTTAATAAACCCGTTACTGCTACCTAGCTGGATGCTTGGCAGCTCTGCTGGGCTCCAGCTGCTCAGACTGCAGTGCTTTCGATAATTTTCCTGACACAGGCAGCAAAACAACCTTGGCTGGTTTCTCCCAGGCTGTGGGACCTGTCATTCCCCCAAGAAGGCTCTCAGAGCCTGCTGGCTTTTTTTAGCCAGACACAGCTCTGGTGGGGACAGGCAGGTGATGGATGAGCAGCGTTCCCTCAAGTGTGCAAGCAGCAGTGCATCATCTCAGCAGGCAGAGACAGCTGGGCACGAGGCAGAGCCTGTTTGCTCAGAACACACTCGGGCTTAGAAACAACGTGTTTGCTGGACACTGCTCCCCCAGGGGGAATACTGGAATTGAGCTTTTCTTAGGGAACTGTGGGCCTGCTCTTGCAGGCAGGGTTAGTCTTTCCTGACACTGTTTTTTAGTGGCCTTGTGGAAATACCAACTAGTGATTCCCTGGTACTTCTGAGACTGTCACTGGTGGGGCTCGGCTTCACTGCTGTCCCCAAGGACTGGCATGGTGGGCACTGCTGGTGACAGGTTTTTGGGCTCCATGGAAAAGCAGGCATTTCAAACTCACAGAGAGCAGGCTTAGATTGAATATAGGGAAGAAACTCTTCCCTGTGAGCCCTGGCACAGGGTGCCCAGAGAAACTGTGGCTGTCCCATTCCTGGAAGTGTTCCAGACCGGGTTGGTCAGGGCTTAGAGCAACCTGGGATAGTGGAAGGTGTTGCTACCCATGGCAGGGAGTGAAACAGGATGAGCTTTAATGTCCGTTCCAACACAAACCATCCTGGGATTCTCTATCTGTCAGTCTGTGCTCAGGCCTGAGTGATTGTGAAGGACAAAGGCACCTCTGGGGATGCTTTGGGTCAAGTCAGGATGGGAGCATGGCTGGAAGATCTCATATCTCTCTTCCAGGTGTAGATAAGAAAGTTGCTTTGATGGTTTTATGCAGAAGTTCAGAGGCAGCAGCCAGAGACACGTGTTGTTGCCTCCACCATCTCACAGAATGAGAAGGAACCCGTTGGTTACAAAGGGCCAGATGCTCCAACAGCTGCCAGCAGACACCTCCTCCTCCTCCTCTTAGGGTGTCTGCTCATGAAACAAGGATTTTACCCTGTTGTGTGCATATAGATGTAAAAAATAACCAAGGATGAGCAAAAGCAAATCTGCCACTTCAAATGAAATAAAAAAATTCAAATTTAGGGGAATGTTTCTGTTAGGTAGAGATTTAGAAAAAGAATTTTCTCCATAATTTCTTTGCTTGATTCCCAAACCAGGGCACAAAAATGGGCTTTAACCACAGCTTTTACAGTGGTTTTCCTCACTGGGGACTGTGTTGTAGCTGCCCTCTGAGTTGGATTTTGAACCTTACTTGTGTTTCAAATCTTTTGCACACTTGGCTGCTCAGAGCGGGAGAGCTGGAGCCTGAGTGTGCTGGAAGGGCCCATCACACAGTGCTGGGCCTGAGGAGTCACCACAGGTCACGGTGGCCTCAGGGACAGCTCTTGGCATGTTCTCATCGAATCGAATCTATAAAAATAAATCCTTATGTTAGACTGCTGGTTTCACAATAATTCAAATCAACAAAGGCCTGAGCTCCCTCTCCAGTGGCTGCTGCTCTTGCCATGTGATGGGGGAAGATAAATAACAAGGCAATATTTTACTCTTCAGGCTCTGCCACTGGCAAATGCTTCCAAACATGCTCTGTGAATTTATGCTGCTGGTGGCAGACTTCCCTGGCAATCCTGGTAATTAATCACTCCGTTTAACAATGAGGAACATTTCACTGCTCTGATTAGCACCAGGTGAAGTGATCAGCACAATTAATCAAGTGCAGGGAAGGACTGGCACTGGATTTGGGCAGAGAAAGTTTAGTCTGAAATCGAAGAGTTTGCTGTGTCTGGTGTGAGAAGAGCCTTGGCACTCGATTGTCCCCCGGATTGGGGGACCAGTGCTGGGGACAAAGGTAGATTAAAGTGCATCTGGGAGAAAATACCCCAAATATGGAGCCAGGTCCATCACTCAGGGAACCTGGGATGGCCAAGTGACCCACGTGAGCTACTCGCAAGTACCTGTGTTTGCAAGTACCCATGGGAAAAACTCATAAAGTTCCACAAGTCCCAAAATACTTCCTAAAAATATATTCTTTAAAGACACTTTTCCTCTTTTTGCTGTTTATATTGGCTTTCCACTGCCTGCTCTTTGACTAGAAGACTCTAACATGCTAGTGAATATTTTATGTGGCTCAATTCCCAGCAGTTGCTCTGAAGAGCCCTGAAGAAGCGGGTTGTACCCGTCACTGCGGTGCCCGGTGATGTGACAGTCCTCCCACGGAGCTCTGCCGTCAGTGCCACAGCTTCTGTCCTGTCCTCGCCTTCAGAATTCATCCTGTAGCCACAGTGTGCATGTGCAGCTTTTAAATTGCAGCTCTGGGTCCGTTTCTGTGTCACACAGACACTCAGGCTCAGGATTTTAGTGGTTGTAGCTCATGGTATATAATTGAACAGCCTTAGGGAACCACTGTCAGAATCAAGAGGCTCCCGACAATGATTTGAGTCTGTTGGTGAATTACAACATACATTTTTCAGACGTTCATGTATTTATCCATTCCCATGGTGCTGCGTTTCCTTTGGAAAAACGTACTGATGAGTTACCATGGCAGGCAATGGAGAGGGACAGGTTCCCTTTGAACCAGGTGATGTGGGCAGCCTGCAGAATCACTGAAAATAACAGAACAACTTGAAAACAATGGGAAATACCTTCAACTGGGCTTTTTCATGTGCCACCATGAAGTGTTTTTACACATTCCCAAAGCTGGGCTGGCAGCACAGGAGCCTGTCAGTGAGCATTCAGGGTGAAATCATAGAACCATTAATGTTGGAAATGACCTTTAACACATCAAGTCCAACCATCAACCCATGTTCACCACTGAACCATATCCTCAAGTGCCATGTCCACATGCTTTTTGAACACTTCCAGGGATGGAGACTCCACCACTGCCCTGGGCAGCCTGTGCCAATGCTTTACAACCCTTTCTGTGAAAAAATGTTTTCTAATATCTAATCTAAACCTCTCCTGGCACAGCTTGGGGCCGTTTCCTCTTGTACCTGCAGCCCATGCTCTGCTGAAGCATTACTGGCTGGGGGTGACTGTCCCCTGGGATTCCTTGATATCTAACCAGAGGTTTTCATCTTTGGGTGGCTGAGGTGGGAGCGGGTTTTTCCTGGTTGTGCTCTGCTGTGAAAGATACAGACACTCCAGATTGTTTCCTCTTCCTATTCCACATGTTCCACGTTTCCCAAAGGCAGTGGGTGAGCATGTGCAGGGTGTGGCAGCACATGCAGTAGTTTCTCTAAGGCTAGAGTTTCATTATGAAGGCTTTCAGTGCATACCAACATCTACTCATTGTTACTGGTCCCCTCTGGAGCAAGAGGGAGGGTCTCCCAGGAGGAGGCAGCAGCAGCTTCAGAGCTGTGGAGTCTTTGTCAGCAAGTCGCAGAGGAGACCTCAGACATGGACAGGGTGATTAATCTGGATTACGGCAGGAAACATGTTTTCCTGTGTCAGATCCATCTTGCGAATCCCAAGGCAGCTGCTGCTCTTCATCACAGTTCAGGGAATCCTTTGCTTAAATTAAACAGTCCAGTGACAGGAGAGATGCAGGAAATGGCTCTCATTCCCTTTAAGCTGACTGCTCAGGTTCCTTGCTTCCTCTGTTTGCCTTTTCCAAAGGTAAGGCCAACCATTAATTTAGTAATTTGTGGGCCTGGCAGACTCGGAGGCTTTCAAAGGTTATTGCTCGCACAGCCTCGTCTCCCAACCCTCTGGGACGCGCTCTGTGAAGTGCTGGAAATGGTGCATGATGAGGGGGATGCCCTTTGGAAAAGGTTAAGCCTGCTGCCGGTTTATCACGCGGCCCGCGAGCAGGGAAGAGGCCGGTGGGAAATCAGAGGGAGGCAGCCGAGCTCTGCTGACGGCGGCGAGCCGGGCTGGCCGGCCGCGGGGGATGCACGTGTGGAATTCGGATGAGCGGGATGGGATGAACCCTGCCACTGCCACTGCTGCATTTCAGCTCCTCATCCGTGTCTTGGTGAGGGCATGCAACGTCATGGCGGTAGGAGCTTCTCCAGCCCTCCCAGCACCAGTGGGCTGGTGCTGATTTTGGCTCTGCCCTGTTGGTAACCAACCAGCCAAATGCTCTTTCCATGCCAGTGGCCGTGCCTGGTTTCGTGATTTTTTTTCAATGCGGAAAATCATGGAATCGTTGAAGCTGGAAAAGACCTCCAAGGTCATCGAGTCCAACCTGTGACCGATGCCCACCTTGTCACCCAGGCCAGAGCACTGAGTGCTGCGTTCAGTCCTTCCTTGGACACCTCCGGGGTGGGGACTCCACCCTGGGCAGCCCCTTCCAACGCCTGGCCACCCTTTCCATGGAGAAATTCTTCCTGAATATACACAAATCTGCACTTGGGAGTGAAACAGGGCACAGCCATATTCTGGGCAGCTGGAAGGAATGAGAACTGGAGCTGATATGTAGCTATTGAAAGTTTATACTCCCGCATTGTATACTTAATATCTTCATTATTGCTGCCCCCAAGCGCCTCCATTGCGCCATAATTGTGAAACTGGTTTTAGTCTGTGTTTTTGGATTAATTCTGTTTGTTCCTGTTTCCACATACTCGGGTTTCTTTCGAATCAGGAGAACTGAAGCCTCACAGCAGCCGACACAAGGAGAAGGGGAAACTTGAACAGGAAAGCCCAAAATTTGCAGCCTCATCCAGGGAGATGAGCTGGGCTCTGTCACTACCAATGAGCTGTGTCTGCAGCAGGCAATTCTGCAGGTTCCCTCTCCACAGCCTGCACCGGGAGGGAACATTCCTGCAGCTTTTTCAGCTCCATTAGGTAGTACAGCTGAAATGGATGGAGATAATGAACATGTGCACAGGCTGGATGGCTCAGGAAGGCCTGGGAGCAAGTGAAGCAGAATTAGGCAAGTAAAGAACCTGATTGTTTATCAAGTGATAAAAGATTGGTGTGAATTGCAGGAGACTTTGGAAATTCGAAAGATATGTAGATCTAAATGGGTACATTTGTTCCAATTAAGTAAGGGTAAGGGAACAGAATGCCTGTTCAGAAGCATCACAGACGGAGGTTTCTATCTTATTTACCCTGATTCCTGGAAGAACAATTAATGGGAATGGTCCTGTGGCTGGAAAGCCCCATGGTGCTGGTTAAAGCCTCCTTCACATGTCCTTGAGAAGGGAAGGGATGGCAAACCAAGGTGACATGGAAAACCCTTCTGATAAGTTGTTTTTAGTGAATCTGAACCTTCCCCTTTGCTATGAGGCTTGGTTTCTTCTCTGTAAAGTTTTGTTTGGTTTTTAAAACAAATTTTAATTGGGAGCTTTACCAGATTCATTTCCAAAGCTGGTATTGCTTTTTTTCCAATTACAAGTGTTCTTCCTGCAGCCTTTGGAAAACACAATATTTCTGTGAAGGTTTTGGGAAGCATCTCAAAGAAAATTTTGATTAAAACCCTGCAAACTGAAGCATGTGAGAAGTGTGTTGTTACGGGCAGCCTCCCCAAAGTAATCTATTTTTATGAAAAACTCGAATGTGCTCATTTACACCCATTGCCCTGAGGGCACAGACCTCTCTTGGGAGGGGGGAAGGATGTTTCCAGAGGTTTTGATACAGACAGGAAAGTCAACCCCTGAATTTCTCTTCTTTATGTCCCATCTTGAAGCTTCAGCTGTTCCTGTCACCCCTGTCCTGTCACAACTGCTGTGCAGAATGTAAACACAGCGATTTCCCAACCCCAGGGCCCTTTGGAAAGTCTCCTGTCAGGTTCATGCAGCCACTGCTTGGCACCTTCCTCCCATTCAGGGCTCAGGATTACTGTGGCATTGATTGAACAGGAAATTCATAGAGGAGAATTAAGCCTCCAAAAGATACAATAATTTAAATAATTGGCAATTTTTTGTGTGTGTGTGAGAACATGAGAAATGCAGCGTGTTCATTCACTGTCAGTTCCTCCAGGACCGCGTTACGGGAGCAAATGAATTCTTATGAAACAAAGATTCTATTTTCATGCAAATATCCCTCAGTAATAAAACACCCAGGGAATAAAAATGACAGGAAAATGTATGAGGTACAAGCAGAACTGTTTCCAGAGCAGTGTGCTTCCCACGAAGCCTCAGCAGCTCCTCACACCCTGGGCTGTGCTGGGGACAAGGTGCTGTGCAGGATCAGGCTTGGGGAGCAGTGGGATGGGGCAAGAGGCTGCATCTGCTGCTCATGGAGTAGGAGAACCATGCAGGGAGGAAAAGATGCTGCTTCTGAGCTGCAATTGCTGTGCAGAAATGATCTTTTCTACTCCCATACCGTGACAGGGAAACCCCTTCTTACAGGGTTGGAAAGCGGCTGCCCGAACTACAGTGAAGGGAGGTTTTCAGAGTTACAAACTTGAAGTTTTTCTTCCTTCAATTTAAAATAACTTTAAAATATTCTGTCAAAGCAAAAATCTTTTGTTCAGAACTCCTTCGACTGCCAGAGCTGTTAACAAATTCTCAATGCCTCTGCTGTGATCGAGGAGTGAGGAATTTACCTGGGCTGGCAGCTGGTGGGGTGTGGGCAGGGTCAGCCTGTCCATGCTCGGGTGGTTCCCACAGCTCACTCCTGCATGTTGTGAGTCTATCCTCTCCGTCTCTTCCCTTTGGGAATGCTGGGTCCGTCTCTCAGGCTGCTGGGTGTCCTGCCAGCCTGTTGCAACATTAATCAGGTTTTTTTCTGCTGTATCTTGGGCCTTCCAAGCGTGGATTTAAACATTAGATGAAACTAAATTAATCAATGTATAAATTAATTACCACAAATGACTTCGCCTCAGAGGCTGAAGCAGGGATGGGTGAGAGAGAAACCTAAATGCTGAAATTAAAATCTCGATCAAACTTTAAAAATAATGGATAATTACAGGGCTTTTAAAATTTTTTTTATGTTCATATTAAATTGTAAGGAATTATTAGATATTTAACTGACATTTATCCAGATAGCCCACAGCAAGTTAGGTAGCGCTTACATGCTGTAATAAATGTCAGCATTTAAAAATTAATTGCTGTGCTATCTAACTTGCTGTGGGCTGTCTTGTTAAATATTAATGGGTTGTCTAAAAATATGTTATGAGCTGAAAGGATTATTTGGATACGGGATTGCGGAGTTCTAAGGCCTAGAGGGGAAAGCTGTGTTTGAGCATCACCAGTTCTTTGGGATTGCTGTCTGTCTGACGAGGCAGCTCTGGCTGTGCCCTCTCCAGCAGGAATGGGGTCTGGGAGAGCCCAGGGGTATGTGGAGAGCTGGGCTGTGGGAGAAATCCTTCCCTGTGAGGGTGGTGAGGCCCTGGCACAGGCTGCCCAGAGAAGCTGTGGCTGCCCCATCCCGGGACATGCCCAAGGCCAGGTTGGACAGGGCTTGGAGTGACCTGGGAGAGTGGAAGGTGTCCCTGCCCATGGCAGAGGGTGGGATGGGATGGGCTTTAATAGGTTCTTTCAACCCAAACCGTTCTGGGATTCTGTGATCCTTTAGCTCCTTTGAAAACGCATTAAAGGAAACCAGTCCTGGCAGAGATTGATCAGCTCCTCAGCGAGGAAATAGATTGCCCCCAGCCCTGGGGAAGAATCAGGAGCCGTGGGTGCCCTGGGACCCTGCTGGTGTAGCAAGAGCCAAGCAGTTCACACCTGCCTTGCTGTGGTTCCACTAAGTGCAGGAATGGGATTCTGAGAGAGGAAATACCAAAAAACTTCAAGTTAAGGCCTGGTTGTGCCTTTGGCACCCTCTTTGAGGACCTGGGAAGCAAACTCAGTGTTGCTGTTTCACACCTCTCCTGCTCCCCCATCTCCAGCGTGGGGATGGACCTTGTGCTCAGGCTGGGAAGGAGCAGGAGGAGGGGAGAAAGTCTGAGTGTGGCCTCGGCTGCTCCCTGCCAGGAGGAGATAACACATGGTGGGGAAGGGGAGAGAGGAGGGAGGGCGGTCCTGTCCAGCATGAGTACTGGTATTCATTATTTATTTTGATCAAACCGTGCCGAGTGCTTTGCAGAGAACACACAGCGAAGCACGTGAGGGGTTTAAAGAGCAGCGCAAGCGCCAGGAGGGAGAAGTCTTTTGTAGCTCAGTGATAAACTGAAGGGATATTTCCATCCTAAGTCAGTCTCCCCCATGAATTATGCATGCTGGCCTCCCAGAAACACGGGGTAATCAGGAATACACCGTGTCCACGGTAAACACAATGCACATTGCTGTAATAGAGCTAAATACCATTCCCAGCTGCTCTTACTATTAAAGCTGAGAAATGTGCAGTGTTTTCCCACTCAGCCACCACTTTAACTCCAATGCTTTGCTATTCCCCAAACACTAATAAAATGTTTAGAGTGAGCGAGAGCTTCTGCACGCAGAGGAAAGGCTGCTGGATCAGACCGTGAGATGGTTGTTCCTGTGGCTGCAGAGTTTGGAGCCAGTACAGGCACCTGGTGGGGTTCCCTGGTGAGCTCCTCCCCTGAGGGTTCACTCACAGAACAAATTAACTCTACAACCAAGGGACTCCCTGCCCCCTGAGTCCCCCATGCTCAGCCAGGCTGGCAGGGAGTGGGGATCAATCCCAGAAGAGGGTGCTTGTGTGTCCCAGGTGCTGGTGCTGCAGGGGCAGGTGCCACAGCCTGCTGGGGTGAGCTCAGGGGCTGCATCACTCCTCTCTGCTCCTGTTTCACTTCTCTTGGTTTTGTCCATTTCAAACAAAGTCCAGCTAAATTTGGACTTGGTGACCTTGGAGGTCTTTTCCAACCTAAATGTTTCTGTGATTCTCTGATTTTGTAGCCTCTGAGACAAAATCCACCACGATGTGGCTTTTCAGTCAGCTGCAGTGTGTGGAACAGATCTGCATGGACTTTGGAGAAGTGGCATCTTGGAAACAGAAATGGTGGGATTGCTTCAGGAATACCTGCTGAGCCCTCTGCCCGCCTTGTGCAGGAGAAGACAGAGCATGTCCTGTGCAATTTCTGTCCTTTCCAGCCTCCATCTGTTCCCAACATGCTTTGGAATGTCCACATGAAGTAGAACATCCTCTGCAAATACTGAGCCTGGGTGGTGCTTGTCCAGCACGCTGACTTTGATTCAACAGAAAACAGCAGAGAATTGAATTGAAGATGATCCAGAATTCCCACTTCCTTTCCCCTGAACATGCCAAGGAATGTGATTTCATTCATTGTATACTCAGTTCAAAGCACCATTTACTGCTAAAGGATCGAGCAAATATAATTTAAAGTTCCACTGGGCATGTGACAGATTTAATTAGTGTACTTGGGAGCTCGAAGTTACTCAGAAAGTATTTGTTTGCATAAAACCAGGCTATGTCTGCAATTTAAACCGGAATAAACTAATGCAGTTACGGAGGATTTAATGAGTTGTTGTGTAAACACCATCCTGGATGGGGAATTAGATTAGGAAATAAAACTGGGTTAGTAAGTGCACCCAAACCCAGCCTGCCATATCCTCCTGCCCACAGAGGCTGTTAATGCCATTCGGTTAACGTGGATGGAATTGTGTGGCTGTGGGAGGAGCTGGAGTGAGAATCCCTCGTGCTCGTTATCCCGTTTGAGTGCTGGAGCAGCGCTCCTGTGGCTGGTGGTGACGGAGGCGAAGGCACACCGGCTCCGACATCCGACACACCGGCTCCGACATCCGACACACCGGCTCCGACATCTGACACACCGGCTCCGACATCCG
>VXAD01010748.1:195339-298090 GCA_013399195.1 Dicrurus megarhynchus
CGGCTCCGACATCCGACACACCGGCTCCCACACACCGGCTCCCACACACCGGCTCCAACATCCCACACACCGGCTCCCACACACCGTGGGATCAGGCCGGCTCCTTGGCAGGGGGAAAGCCTTGCAGATAACTTCATCCCTTGTAGGGTCTGGAAAGAAAAACCACCACAACGTTTTGTGCAGAGTTGTCAGGAAAGGGTCTCAGCTGCGAGGGTGATGCAGAGATAGAGCCCTGCTCTATCTCTGTCTGTTGTTGTTGTCTCATACAGGTCTGTCCACCGCACTCGGAGGTTGTGTGTTCATCATGGGCTGCCGGCAGCCTGCTTTGTACCTGGCTGTGAAGCTGGTGAGGAGGGAAATGTGATGACACAGCCCAGATTTATCTGAGGAACAGAGAAAATGGCTCACACGGCACCGATCCAGCAGCTGCTGCTGCTGCCCTGGGGAGCGGGGGTCACCGGCACAGGGCAGCGCTGCCGGCTGTGGGTGGGACGAGCGATGCTCCCAGGCCCTCAGGGAGGAATCCTCAGGTATTGATTAAAGCCGACATGAACTGCAGGCAGATGGTTCTCTCCCCGCTCCCCAGTGGAATTTCCATCTTGCCCTTGCCATATAAAACCCATTACCTCGTACAGCCCAGAGCTGCAGGGATGATCTTGGGGGAGTGAACTCCTGCTTCCAACTTGGGAAGTTCAGTTGTTACCTAGTACCTCTGGAGGTCACTATAACAAAGAAAAATACAGATACTGGAAGAGGTTTTAAAGGTTTTTATTTGACTATTTGCTCTCGAAGTTATTTTTTATGTGTTACAGCATGTGCATGTGTGAAATTTGATCAATTCATGCAGGTGTATTAATTAATTTCTCTGTGGAAAGAGACCCTTGATCCTGCAAGATTTTGATTCTTCTGTCTGTCCTTCTCGTTACCTACAGCAATCATCACCCACTGTGCCTTCCCAGTTTGAAGACTTTCCCACTGGTCAGAAATGGAAGATCTAGCAGGAGGCACTCCACCCCCTGCTAATCTGTGCGGAGCTCCCAGGGACTCTGGGCTTTCCCTGAGGTGTGAGGAAGGTTTGATGTAATTTAATGTTTTTTACACTGATGCCAGAACTGCAAGATGGGGTTCTTAAGAGACATAGTTTTAAATGGGAATAGTTTTGAGGCAAATTAACTCCAGGAGCACCTGTCACGTGTCCAGTAAGTCATCCTTCACCACTGGGGTATCAGCTGGTCCGTCTTAATAAAGCAAAAAGCTTTATTAAATAATGAATAATAAAGCTGACAAACTGCAGTGGAATTTAACAGCTGCTAACTGTCTTTTTTCTTGTGATAAGCACCAAACCAAGAAAGGACCCAATTCTCTCAGTATTTAGTTTCTTTATTGCTTCTCTAAACTGCAGGGTGGTCAAAAAGAACTTCAACAACAGAGGAGTAGGAGCCACCCAGGGCGTGTCAGCCACGTGTCAACACTGTCCTGAGAAACAAACTCAAACCACGTTATTGACAACCTTCCTGGAGCCTCGCCTCTGGCTCTGGCATAAGTCTGGTATTTCGGAAGCTCCCTGTGTGCCCTCGGATAACGGAACAAAAGCTGCTTTCCCAGCTGTAAGGGAAAGACGTCGTGCCACGTTCAGCTGAATTGACAGGGGCTGCCCATTGGTCCTTGTCAGGGAGGGACATCTTGTGTTTGGATTTTCTGCTGGGCAATGAGGTGTGGGCTTGGACTTCAGCCTGCTCGTGGAGCATCCCTCTTTACTCTGTCCTGCATCCCTTGTTACTCCATCCCACATCCCTCCTTACTCCATCCCATATCCCTTGTTACTCCATTCTGCATCTCTCCTTCCTCCATCCCACATCCCTCCTTACTCCATCCCACATCCCTCCTTACTCCATCCTGCATCCCTTGTTACTCCATCCCACATCCCTCCTTACTCCATCCCACATCCCTCCTTACTCCATCCCGCATCCCTCCTTACTCCATCCCGCATCCCTCCTTACTCCATCCCGCATCCCTCCTTACTCCATCCTGCATCCCTCCTTACTCCATCCCATATCCCTTGTTACTCCATTCTGCATCTCTCCTTCCTCCATCCCACATCCCTTGTTACTCCATCCCACATCCCTCATTACTCTATCCCACATCCCTCATTACTCCATCCCACATCCCTTGTTACTCCATCCCACATCCCTTGTTACTCCATCTCGCATCCCTCATTACTCCATCCTGCATCCCTCCTTACCCAGTCCCTGTCCCCTGGAGGTTCTGTGGTGTTTGCTGAAAGCTCGGAGCACAAGCTAAAGGCTTCCACCCTGTAGTACTGCTGTTCTCTCTCCTCTCTCTCCTGCCTCTTCTCGAGGAGTCAGTTGCAACAAGAGTTTGACATCTGCACTCTGCCAGACGTGGCAGAAACAGGACAGGGAATGAAGGGGTTACTGCAGGAAGAGGGAATGAAAACAGACTCCCATGAAGCAGTGTTACCTTGTTCCCCTTTTCCCTTAGTGGAAAAAAATAGTCCAGAGGACCCTACATGCCTTTGGGTACCGGTGCAAGGAGCCACCCAGCCCTGGCTGTCACATCTCTGCTGCTGACACTGCAAATGGCCTGAATTTTGAAAAAAAAATAGAAATATTCCTGCAAAGAGATTTTCTGTTAATGCTACAATTTAAAACATCTTTTTGTTTGAGAGAAAGATGCTGATGGAGCCATTTCCATTGGTTTCTGTTCAACAGGTTCTTAGTCCTTGCTGGTAGAAGTGGGTGCTCAGATCAGCTCTGTGTTGTGTCTTTATTTCAGGGTAGACAATTGCAGCATCATTCACAAGATGTTATTTGGGAACTTTCCAGGAGAAATAAGAATTTTTCATCCTGGTGAAATGCAGCCTGACCTTCAACTCCGAACACCCTAAAATAAAGTTTGTCTGAACTTTCCCTTTGATGTATGCAGGCTGCAGGATAAAGCCTGAAGGTTTCTCCTGCTCAGAAGCTTGTGCTCCCCAGTAGTTTATCACCTGGAAAGTACAATGTCTATTCCCTGATATGTCAGGATAGAGACACTATTTTTTGTTTGATGGCTCAGCTTGACTTTTCAATGACTAAAATTTACATCGTAGGGTTTCAATCATCTGAGTTAGTTCTTAGCCAAACTTCAAATGCCTTTGATCGCTGCCCATGGGTTAACTGCTCCGAGGAGTCTCAAAACTGTTGGTATTGTTAAACAGACAACATATTTTTCTTTTGATTAGACACCGAGGCCAGCAACACTGTCGGCTGTGCAGAGTTATCTGAGCAGCCTTCTCAAGTGCTGCAAGTTTACCCTTGAATATGACAGATATAAACCACCTTTTCTGTATCTGTGTATCTTTCAGTCAAGTGATTGATCTGCCACATTAGTGTGAGCTCCAGCTTTGTCACCCTGGCACTTGCAGGCTGAGCTATATATTCTGCAAGGGGAGATTGCCAAGGACACTCCTAGGATGGAGTAATCACCAGAAGAAACCTTTGCATCATTTGCAAATATATGAATTTGGTTTGTATACTAACAGGCACAGAATGTCCCTAACAGAAATTGTTTTCAAGGACAAGCACAGAGCCCAGAGGAAATGCTCCTGCAGCTTCCAGCCTCAGTCACATCACTTAACACCTTCAGTGGGGATTAACTTTTCAGAGGTGCTACCAACGAGCTGGTTAAAAACTTCTGATGATATTATTTCAACAGATCTGTAAGGACATACAGGAAGGACATGAAGAATGTGGTATGAGCTGTGTTTCGTAATTTTTCTTTAAATTAATTTTTGGAAATGAATGCAAAAAAGATGAAGATACACTGTAGAAGTGGGACAGAGCATGGCAAATTCAATCATTTTATTCAGGACACAGATAATTCCTAATGACAGTAGGCAGGAGAGCAAGGCCCTATCAATTAGTGCCAATCAGGTGCTAAGTGTAGCTTCTGTTCCAGAGTAAATGTGGGCAGGAGATGAAGCTGCCTCCTTAGTTTTGCTGGAGGAGCTGTTGGAGGAGCTGCGTGTTTTCAGTGCTGTCTTGTGCAAAAGTCAAGCGGGAAAAAGGCCGCTGTGTCACCCCTTGGGGCTGAGCTTCCTGAATTTCAAGGGCTTTAAGCGTGAAGTAACTTCCTTTGGTAAGAACGGGCACAGTACAGAGTGGACAGGCTACATTCAGTGCTGAGAGGGCATCTCTTGTTCTGCCTTGCAATCATTCTGTGCAAAAAAGAAGGAGAAAGAGCTCAGTAAGAGTTGAACAATGGTCTTAACACCTGCAAAATTAGGAAATTGTAAATAGCAGTTATAACTTAGAAAGGATGGGTTTTACACTGGCTTTGGAAAGTGATTTTTTGGGAAATGAATATTTTAAGAGAAGGAGAACTTACTGTGTGGTAATGGAAATGGAATTTTGTTCAAGAATCAGCACCTGTGACCTGATGAACTGGGCAGCTGTTGTGGTGAGCCACAGCCAGAGCCATGGTCAGCTGGACCAAGCAGAACAAAAGGTCCAGTGGTTTGATGCCTCCACAGCTCAAGGGCTGGAAGGTACTGTGAGCACCCAAGAGGCTGTGTAAAACACGCTGACCATTGGCTGCTGCCCTCCCCTCCCCTTATGCTTCATATTTGGTTATTTCTCCAGAAAGTTCTATGTTACTCGGTAGTTGATTGGCCCCTGTTACCCCTCTCCCCCCACTCCTTCTCCCATTCACCCTAATCCCTTCTCCCCGCCCCTGTAGCACCCCCTAACTGATATTTTATTGGTTATTATGTGTTCTCCACGCCCATTGTGTAGGGGTATAAAACCCCCCGCCAGCCTCATTTTCTCGGCTTTCTTCGTGGGTTTTTGTTCCCCAATAAACCTTTCCCTGCCCCCACAAAGGAGTCCCTGTGCTTTATTCCTGCCTCCTTCGCACACCACCGTCGGTGGGCAAGATGAACCCCAGAGAGAGCTTCGCCTGCCCTCCTGCGCTGTGATCGGCTTCCGTCCCCCACCTGGGGCAGGTGGAAGGTTGCCCGGTGCTCAGGACAGCAGTAGCACCGCGGCAGGCAGCAGCAGGTCCAGGGCATCCTTCCCTCAGTCCTGCCCATGCAGAGTCTGGTCCTGGCAGGACTGTGGCATTCCTTCAGGATTTGGGGCATTTCCTCTCCAACCGTGTTGCTGTCACAGCAGTGGGTGGCATTGACCTGTGGGGAACTCAGCAGAGTATGAACTGTGACATGAAGCTGGGGAGAAAAGATCCCTTGGAAGTTTGAGTGGCAGCTGTCAAATGTGCAACTGAGACCAACCTCTGTTTAATTTGCCTCAAGAGATGAGAGATTCCTTGGTGACATTTAGTTCTGTCTCCAGAGGTGTAGAGGTGAGGGGTTCTGGAGACCACTTCTCTGAAGTGCTACAGAGTAAGTATTCAGTTCTCTTTTCTCCTAAGAGACTGTGGGCATCTTGTTGAAATACCAAGGAGAGAAAGGTAGAAAGACATAAAAAGGTCATTAGAAAAATTTAAGAAAGTGGCATTTAGCAGTGTAACAGCCCCGTGATGGCTGCAGTGCTGGCTTTCACACTAATTGTGGCTCAGAAAGATCACCAGGAATGGTTTTCAGAGGAATCTCAGAGAAATGTTCCAAGTCTCATTTGTCTATAGACTTCACTAAGGAGCTGTTGATGGAGTGAAACGGAAAGCTACACATCCCTCTTCACTGCAGGATCGCTGGAGTTAGTGATCCCCTTGAAGTTACGAAGTGCAAACACGGGCAGGTTGCATCTCCCAGCTCAGTTTTGGGCAGTCTCAGTGGGTGCTGTGGTGCTGTACCGGCCAGCTTAGCACCGGGCAATGCTCTGCCTGCCCCAGGGGAGGGGGACGGAGCCGATCGCGGCGCTGGAGGGCAGGCGAAGCACCGGCCCGGGTTTGCCTTGCCCCCGCTGGCAAGGTGCGCCAAGGAGGAGGGAAAAAAGCAGAGGGACTGCCTCGTGGGACAGGGAAGGGTTTATTCACAGGGAGAAGCCACGAGGAGAGTCGACAAAATTAGGCGGGCGCAGCGTTTTATACCCCTACATTCTAGGTGGGGGGAACATACAATAACCAATAAAATATCGGTTATGGGGTCTCACAAAAGGGGGGAGAAGGGACCAGAGCCAACATGAGCCAATTACCAACTGAGGAACGTGGAACTTTCAGGAGGAATAACCAAATATGAGCCATAAGGGGAGGGGGGAGGCAGCAGCCGATGGTCAGTGTGCTTCACACAGCTGTCTGGGTGCTCTCTGTGCCTTCAAGTCCTTGGGCTGTGGAGGCATCAGACCACTGGACCTTTTGATCTGCTTGGTCCAGCTGACCATGGCTCTGGCCGTGGCTCACCGCAACAAATGGGGAGGTGGAGTCCTACCCTGTTCCTCACCTCCTGAAAGGGTGAAAAGCTTGGCATTGCCTGCAGTGGAATCATTGAATTGTAGAATGGCCTGGGCTGGAAGGAAAATTAAGGATCATGTAATTCCACCCCTCTGATGTGGACAGGGACACCTTCCACCAGAACAGGCTGCTGAGACCCCTGTCCAACCTGGCCTTGCTGAGAGCTCCTAGGGATGGGCAGTTCCTGCAAGAATGGAGATTTGGGGGTTCCTGGGCTTTGTTTATTTGCTTTCAGAATAATCTCACTGTTGATCTTTTTGTAAAGAAACCAAACAGGCATTAAAAGGAATTTAGGTTTTTTTGGTCTGGTTTTGTTGTTTTTGTTTTTTTTTTTTTTTTAGAATTAATATTTTATTATGAACACACCCCACCCCTGACCGAGTCCAGGCACTCCATCCAGGGGGAAATGTACCCACGCAGGATTATTCCCTGGTGCTGATGATCTGACCGGCTGGGAGGAAAGCTTGTTAAGAGGATTTTTCCCCAGTTCCTCCAGCTCACCTTGCTACCTTGTTTGATGTGGGCAATCTGGTATGAAGGCAAATGCACCTTCAAGTGTTCAGGAAGTGCCAGGATCTACGGAGATAATGAATTACAGCGCTGCCATGGAGCTCGTGCCACCTCTGATGTGCATGTTTAATTATGTGGCAGGTTTTGACAGAAAGTACAATGTTTAAGTGTCTGTAAATTCCAAGCATCCGGTTTGATGAACTGATCTTTATGTATTCCTGCCTCATAAATGGCTTTGAATGCACTTCTAACAAGGGACTGGATTAGGCATAATAGGACAGGGACAGCACGGGGAGAACGTTTCAATCGGCATCTAAAAGGCGTCAGTTTCTGTGTGGGGTGAGAGTGTGAAAGTGCCTTTTAGAATAACCCGTGAAAAATGCAGGAGATGAGTTAAATGTGAACCCAGGAGGAAGGTCTTGAAGATTGTGCTTGCAGCAAAAATGTGATCAATGGAGACCGGAGAGCGAAACAATGCGGGGCTGCCGGCGAAGTAGGTCACCCGTTAACGAGGCACTGACTCATGCAGAGGGAGAATTTAATTTTTAAACACCAAATCCTGCATTTGCTTGAAATAAAACCTATATAGAAATTTAGCAGCTGGCCAAATAAGAAAAAATATTTATGTTTCATTCTGCTGTGTTCGGTTTTTATTAAAATGATTTAAAATTTTATTTTATATTAAAATTAAAATATTAAAATAATGATTTAATAATTTTTAACATTTAAGTCTTGATTAGATGTGACTCCTTAGTGTTGCTGCTTAGAGTCCTGCAGCTCAGGACTCCCATGAACCAGGAGCTGTTGGATGATGGTGGTTGTTGGGGTGGTGCATGGATAAAGTTGTGCATTACCTGCACTCATGCTACGGGAAGTTGATAAATTCAAGTTCTTTGTGTCCTGTCTGTTCACAGAAACAACATAAAAATATATGTGTGGGTATGAAAAGCGTGAGATACCAAACCTTTGAGAAAGCAGCTGCTCTTGGTGTATCCTTTACGTAACTCCAGGGCTGTATAAAGTGTGAGTAAAGTGACATAATTCAGATCAAGGCTTTCCCAGCATATTTGCTCTCCATGAACAGCCCATAATTTAACATGTTGCTGTCCCTCCAAGAGCAGCTCCACGTTCACTCAAACCCCTTCCTGTGGTTGTAATTAGTATTTTATCTTATTGATTAATGGAGAAAGATCTGTAAGGCCAGTCTTAAAATCATTTAGCAGTAAAACACTGTGCAATAATAGTGTCTTTGTAATCCTTTTAATAATGACACAAAGAAGTTATTATTTCTTCTCAGGTGTCCACACTGGATTTACGTTAATGAGAGGGAAATTCCTTGTGGATCAGTCTGGTCACAGGCTGCAGTTCTGGAGTCCCAGACCTGAGCAGCTGAGCTGTGTGCAGCCAAGGCTCAGAGGGTTTAATAAATGCTGATAAACCACTAATTTATAATACTTAGCCCCACCGTCTTCTTTCATCTGTTACATTTTTGTGTTAGTGGAAAAATATCACACTGTTTCATGCCCATAAATTTTCCACAGAGCAAAATTTTGTCTATAGTATTATTTTTAATTGCTGTATTTGCTGATTAGCAGAGGGTCTGAAGCAGCCCCTCAGGCTGGGGAAGGGAAGCTCCTGCCCACAGGAGTCTGGAGAGCGCCCCGAGCCCTTTGCCAGGATGAGCTGTTCCAAAACAGTGTGCACTGAAGGCAGGATGCTCCACTTTTGGTCACACACTAAGTGCCTTTTTATTTTTTGGTCCCAACTGAGCCAAGTTAAGCCCACATCATCCCATTTTAAAGAGAGTACAAAACATTCACATGAAGCTGTGCCCCAGTTTAACGGGAATAGCTCTTCTGAGCTGGAGAATTCTAAATTGAAGCCAGTGACTAAAGGTGGAATTTTTGCCATTGTGCTTGGGCTTCTGCATTATCCAGAGCGACTCATTCTCACAAGGTTTTTAAGAGCATCCTTGAGAAATGAGCACAAATTCTAGACAATGGCCAGCATTCAACTGACAGGAAAATGTTTTACGTCTGGAAAATATTTGAAAAGAGAGATTTGAAGCTTCCCCAAGCTTCGTTAGAGGGTGAGCTACCTGAAGAAAACTTCAGTGGAAGGAATGAAACAGGAATCGGGACAATGATTTAAACAAAAGCAGAGTAATTGTCCTCTTCTCACCTGAGAATCATTTTCCCTGAGAGCCAAACCTGCCTGTGTCTCTCCTTGGAGTGGTGATGCTCCTTTGGACCATGGCGAAGGCTAAGACAGGGACTGAAGGAGTTGGTGAGGGAGTCCCTGTGCCTTCATTTCCGGAGTGTTTTTACAACCATCTGCTCTTAGGCATTGGTCTAAAATAATGAAATGTATATGTATTTTTAGAGGTGATGTGAATTTTGGATTAATTAAGGATGTAAGTCCCAGAGTCCTTCTTTAGATGTTAGCTCTTATTAATATTTATAAAAAAACGATTCCATATTAATACATTCATAATACATCAGATATGTGGCACTACCCAGTTTAATAGATTTTTTTTTGAGAACATCATTGTAACTGTGAGGATGTTCTTCTCTGTCCTTCTCCGAGTTGAAAGAGTATTCATATGGATTTTTCTCCCAGTGTTTAGACAGGATTTTTCTGAAAAGCCTCCTTTTTAATTACCTCGCCAGTCCATCAATAAAGAGCCGTAGGCAACGTAATTTCAGCAGCGAGCAGATGTATAAACTGCAGTCAGAACAGTCAAGGAGCAGAATTGCTGCAGGTATGGATTGGATCAAATCCAATACCTGGCACTGGTGCTGGGGAACGTGAGTGGGTGTGGGGCTGGGGGTGAGGTGGGGTTTGGGACCTCCAGCCCTGTTCCAAGCACACGGTGGTGTCTCTCCGCTGTGTCCCCCTCCTGGTGCCCACTGAGGGGCTGTCCTGGGTCACCCGGGCCGGGGCTGCTGCCAGGGCACAGCTGGGGTTGGCACATCACAGGGACCCTGCGGGGCACAAGGGGTGTCCAGCTTAAAACTTAAAACTGTGTGCCAGAAATTGCTTTAGACCAGTGAGCTGGGAGTGAGGCACATTTTCATGGAGGGAGAAGTAGGTTTTAAGTCATTCACGGAACTATGGAATCATGGAATGGCTTGGGTTGGAAGGCACCTTAAAGATCACCCAATTCCAGCCCCTGCCATGGGCAGGGACACCTTCCACTATCCCAGGTTCCAACTTGGCCTTGGACACTTCCAGGGATGGGACAGCCACAGCTTCTCTGGGCACCCTGTGCCAGGGCCTCACCACCCTCACAGGGAAGAATTTCACCCCAGTATCCCATCTAACCCTGCCCTCTGGCAGTGGGAAGCCATTGCCCCTTGTCCTGTCACTCCAGGCCTTGTAAATGGTCTCTCTCCATCTTTCCTGCAGCTCCCTTCAGCCACTGGAAGGCCACAATTAGGTCACTCCAAAGCTTCTCTTCTCCAGGCTGAACAATCCCAACTCTCTCAGCCTTTCCTCATGGCAGAGGTGCTCCCTCTGATCATCTTGTTTTTAACAATAAAGCAGCGAAGATGTGGGCCTTGTGTCGCCGTTTCCCTGCACTTTTGTGCTGCTGTTGGGCTAAACTTCCCCCAGCTCCTTCCCCTGCAGTAATTAGGATTCCATATTTTTTTAAAATTCTTTTTAACATTCCTCATTTCAAAGTTAATTTGCTTTGAGAACAACCCAATTAGAGGTGAATCACTCTCTATATGTGCAATTCTGCACTAATTGCTTTATTTGATCATTTTATATTTATAAGGTAAATGCCTTATTTTCTTTAGGAGGGAGCTCTCGCTGCCTCCCACCTCTCGCAGCTCAAGGTCTTTTCCATTTGTGGGTGGCTGTTGGCAATAAAGAACAATGTTATTGTGCCGTTGTTCAGAGAATTATGTCATTTGCAAAAGAATCACAGTGCGAAGCCACCGCAGACCGTGTGCGGGGAGGCTGCGTGGGGGCTCGGGAGAGCAGCGTGTCCTCTTTGACATCGCGGGCGTGGAAGCTCGGCTTGAATCCCTGGCCCAGGAGGTGGGGAAAATACTCACACAGTTTGAGACAGTTGTCTGTGGCCCTGAGGAGAGATCTGACTGCTCATCATGCCCACAGTTACTGAGTGTCCACGCTGAACTTTAACCGCTCATGATCCCGTGTCCTGGGATGTTATTTTTTGGGATTGAAACGGGTGTCTCCAAGTTTGCAGCAAAGATAAATCAATAGTTATCATCCGTTTTGTTACATGGGTTTAGGACTGATTCTGAACTGGTCCAAAGTGGTTTTTAAATAAAACTAGCTGTAAGACATTTTGCTGTCAGCAGGAGTGTGAAGCCAGGCCTGGGTGAGCCAGCTCGGGGTGGCAGCTCCAGCTGCTCGTAACACCTCTTCAGGCTGGGTTAATGACCACCAATCCTCACCGCCAAATTAACACCCAACATTTACAGTTGGGGTGTTTATTACCTAGGTAGGGTGCAGCAAACTTATTGGAAATGTGTATTTTCCCAATCCTGGTTTTCCCTTGGAGGGGGTTGTCCTGACTTTGTACCCATCACTGTCATCCAAATCCAACACCTCCAAAAAAGAGCGAGCATTCTGTATGTACAGATCTAGCAACAGAGAAAATCTGAATCTAAAACACAAGGAAGAGGGTAAAGGTGAGGCAGAGAATGGGTAAAATTCCAGACTGAGCAGTGGGAGCAGCTCATGAACCAGTCTTGGCAAGAGCCAGATGACTGTGCCAATCCCTGTTTGTGTGGCATTAAAAATATCTATCTCCTTAAAAAACATAACACAGTAAGCAATGATGGCATGTTTTGAAGCCTGCAGAAAATTTTCAAGGCAGAGGAAGAAAGTTCTGTTTGTTAGTTTCTTTAATGTAATGAATAAATCAATATTTAGGTGAGTTTCCTGGTGATATTTACAATACTGACACTTGAACTTTTGGATTATTTATAATTCCAAGGATCCTGTGTTCCAGCTTAGTAATATAAATATTGCCACCTTGTCCCATTTCAGACCTGCAGGCAGCACTCTCCATCCCTAGCAGAATCCCATCTACCAGCCCAGCAGCAGGGAAAGAAATTGGCACCAGTTCAATTAATTCAGGCTGGAAATAAGATTGGGAAATACCATCACCTTAATTCATTATTATTTTCACTGTGTGAGTTGTAATCTTGTCATTATCCTTTATGCCAGCCTTAAGATCATTCTGTTCTCCAGGGAGTTTCAAATGTTTCTTGCCCGGTAGCAGTGCTGGAACTCTGTGTTCTGGCTGGCACAGAGCCCTGGGGGAAATCAGGGGGGCCTGGTGTCACTCGGAGCCCACGGAGCCCCTGTGAGGCTGGGGAAGTTGCTGTGCCCCTTGTGCCACCAAGCACCTACTGCTGCTGTTCCACAGGTGTGTGTTAGATCAGGCTGGTTGTTAATTCCATTGTGTTCCTGACAATCCTAATGCCGGGCATGGAAAGCCCCAGGGATACGGTCAGGCCATAAGGAAGTCTTTTTTCAAACACAGCTTGCTTACCACTGGCTGTGTTTGAAATAAGGAGCTTTTGTAGTAATTTCCAAACCCACTGGACCAAACAGACACAGGGTGAGACCCCGGAGCCTGCAGAGCCAGGACAGCTCGAGGAACACATTGGGAATGCTGGTTCTTTTGGCCTCGATCCAGTGAGGTCATGTGTGTTAGCTGGGGGGCTGGGACAGGAGGCAGGGAGCTCTGGGTGGAACCTGCCTGCCCTGTCCTGCCCTGAGCAATCCCTGGCAGTTCTGCTCTGCTTTCAGCATCCTTGGGAGTTCTGTCCTGCCTCAGAATCCCTGCCAGTTCTGCCCCTGCCCTCAGCACCCCTGGCAGTTCTATCCCAGCCCTGATCAGGGGCTGGGGCAGGGCTGGACAGTGGGATGGAGAACACGTGCTGATATGCAGGACAAATTGCTGCAGCAAAGCTCTGGAAATCACTGTAATGCAGAGGGAAATAAAACCCAGGCCTGAAAGGTGCAGGTGGGGCGAGTGCCCTGGAGCCACGAGCTGGGACCCTGTGGGTGCTGCTCCCGTGGCTGCCCTGGGTCCCCAGCAGCTGCCGCAGCCCCAGCAAACGCGGAACTCCTGCATCCTGCAGGCTATAAAAATCCATGATGGGGAATATCTGTAGGAGCATCAATCTTCATGAATGAGGAGAAGATGGAACAGGGGAGTCACGAGTGAGTTATCCTGTCACTCCTGACAAATGGAGATAAATCGTGTGACACCAGCTATTTATTTATACAATTTGCTGGGTTTGCATATGGGTGTGAGCAGGAGGAACGGCATCGTGTCACATGTGTCACTGCTGCTGCAAAGGGCTTTGGTCAGGGTGAGTTTTGGGTGGTTTTCACTGTGTATGGTCACAGCAGGCAAGGGCTGGGATCCACAGAGAGAGATCAGAGAAGAGCTTTGTCAGCTGATGCTGTCTGGGCTGGATCCCTTTGTTTCCTGAAGCCCACAGTGCTGTGAAGATTGAAATCCATAATTTTGAGAGCTTTGTATTGTTGGAACAAGGCCCTGATGGAGGTAATCCCTGATGTTCTGCAGTGTGTGCTTGAAGCACACATCTGACAGAGGGAGTTGAGAAGCTGTGGGATGTGCATAGTGGACTTTGCATTATGCATCTTAGAGATGCAAATTTATTTTCAAATTAACCCTCAGCTCAGTGCAATCCTGCTAATCCTTTCACAAAGGTATGAACTGCTAATCCAACTGCTGCACAGGTCTTGCAGATCTCTGAGCAGTTTCCCAGATTCTTCTCCATGTGTAAAAGGAAATTTGTATTATTTGCATCAGGAGTGCAGTTGAAATTGGGGGTGACTTTTGCTTCTCTGGAGAGGTTTCCTGGGAGTGAGCTGGTATGAAACCTTCCTTCCAAGATGCCTGAAACAGGGGTCTGTCGCTGCTGAGTCCTGCAGTTTCCTGGGATGGGGATTGCAGGAGGCTCATGTGTGTGGAGCAGTAAAAGGTGTTGTGCTGGTGCAGGACCGTGACTCCTGCCTGCAGCAGGTTGTGTGGATGGGGACCAAGGCAGGGAGATGTAAATTACGACGCCACCCGCATCTCGCCACCCGCGTGTCTTTTCGCCCGTGGGAGTTCCTAATGAGAGAGATGGGACTTTACGTAATCATCCACGGTTTAGTGCTTAAAATAACAAACAAGGCATCAGCCTCTGAGGCGTGAGGTTTAGCTACAAGCCGCCATGACCAGGAATAGTCACAAGATTTAGGGTTACCAGACAATTTATAACTTTCTAATCCAATAGACACTTAAAATGAAACTTTGTTTTGACTTTGTGACCTATCACCTCTGGTAGTTTCTACTGCACTGCGGTGGCCTCTTGACCAATAATGTGTCCTGTCACGTACACCTATATATTTCTATTGTTACATCTAAATCCTTAACTTATTACTATAAAATTACATTATTATACTTAAAACCCTTCACCATAACACCCGATACATGTTCTCACTTACAACTACAGAAACTCAGGCTTGTAATTCTCTTGTTTAAGGTCCATAAATCTCTGTCAGTTAAGCTAGTTTCTTCCAGGGCTGCGGGTCAAACCCCTCACTATCTGTAGAAGCATTTACTCCTGTGTTTCCTACAGGGAGAGGCTGGCCTGGAACAGCCTGGAATGGGCAGGTGCTGTGCCCCGGAGCAGCACACAGAGACACAACCGGGCTCTGCTGGTTGCCATTAGCTTTCAGGTTGATAAACTGTTATCACTGAGTTATCCCCAGTCTGACAAACTGCGCATGAGTCGGGTGTGAAATCCATTACTGCCTGTCTCACACCTGGCCTTTGGAAGGAGCCTGATTTCTCCATTAGATTTTGGTTGGATGTTGCCCATTGCTTCTCCTGGAACTCCTTCTAATGGACTTGGACTAGAACAAAATGACAAAGAATCAGACAAACTGACGCTGAATTTGGGGCCTGTATTACCTCTACTTGGCCTTGTTAAGGAATGGGAAGTCTGAGTGGGCTTAAAGGTTTGTTGATCCATGAGCTGGTTTCTTTGCTAAAAAAAATTGTAATTTTTGTTTTGGAATAAATTCAGTGTACAAATATCATCACCCAGGAAAATATTTACTGCGACCAGCACAATCCCTTCCCTGACCTCTTTGTTTATATAAAATCACCCAGCAAGGCTGCTTTATAATTTACTATTGTTTTATTAATTTTATCTTGCTATTCTTTCAGCAATCATTCCTGTCACAGTCAGGGATTTGTGATCCAAGCCAGCCAGCCAAAAACCCAAACCAGTCTGCAAACACCCAAACAGGAACATTAATAGGCCAGAGCTCAGTGCTGTACGTGCAGTGTTGGTGTCTCGGCTCTCCTGCCAGCCCTGTGGTGGGGGGATATCCTTGGATGCTGAGGGTCCTGCAGGGCTGGACACGGCTGAATCACCCCTCAGAGCCTCTGATTTACTGTGAGTGAGACATAAAGGGTCCCATGAGGAGGTGGTTAGGGAATGCTGCCTTCGGGAAGAGAGGGAAGGAGCCCACTGCCAGCACAACAAAATCGCTGCCCCTCCTGCCAATCCTCCCCGTGCTCTGTGCATCGAGGGTTTCTCTAATATTTCTGGCTGGAGGGCGTGTGTGTTCAGATTTATTTATTTATTTAATATTCTACATGATGAGATGAGACCAAGGTGTATAATTTTCTTCCCACTCCCTGTGCTCAGCCACCGAATTCGTCTTAATTTCCTGCACCAGTGCCCATGGACTGGGAGCTGGTTTCTGCCCCCCCTGAAGTGAATGATGCTGCTCAGGAGCTCAGGTGATTAAAACGGGCAGACTCCAGCTAGGCACAGAAAAGGGCATTTCCTCATGTGTGTTCTCAGTGTAATGCAGCAAAAAGCTGAGGGGTTGTGGGCTGATGCAGAGGGATGGAGGGTGCCTTCAGGTGCCACCACTGGTTTGGTTTGTTACCACACGGAGTCACGGCAAAGCTGAGCCCCAGAGAACCCCCCTACAAACCACGGGCTCCCAGCCTTGGCTGTACTTGAGTTTTTCATTTTCCAACCCCTTTTTTCATGCTCTGGTTGTGTATTTGTGGGGACCCCCGGAGTGTTTTGTGTAGGAAGCCAGAACAAGGCTGCTGCAGCCCTTGCACACTGTGGAAATAGGTGCTGACACATCGTGGCTTACAGCAGGGGAGGGATGGAGGGAGGCAGGACATTTCCCATTAAAGGAGGATCTTTGCTTCCCTCTTCATCCACAGGCTCCTCCTGCCCAAGCAGAGCCCCTCAGAGTGCCTGGGCCCTTGGACACTGAGCTGCTATCTCCTGTGCAGAGTCAGAATTTCACAGAACCACAGAATCATGGAATGCTTTGGGTTGGAAGGACCTTAAAGCTCCTTTTGGTCATGGCAGGGTCATCTTCCACTGTCCCAGGCTGCTCCAAGCCCCATCCAGCCTGGCCTTGGACACTTCCAGGGATCCAGGGGCAGCCACAGCTTCTCTGGGCAACCTGTGCCAGGGCTTCACCACCTTCAGAGGGAAGAATTTCTTCCTAATATCCCATCTAAACCTGCTCTCTCAGCGTGAGGCCATTCCCCCTTGTCCTGTCACTATATTCTCTTGTAAAAAAAAAATTTATCGAAATAAAGAAAGTAAACAAAGAGTGTTTCCTGGGCAGTTGAAAGGTTGGCAAAGATCACAGAGTATCATTGCTGATTCTCAAACATCCTTTTCTGGCTTCTCTTTAATCCCCAGACAGAGAAACCACAAGTGCAGGAGTTGTGTCTGTCCTGCCCCGCTGAGCCCTACGGGCAGGGCCTGTCCCTGCTGTAACTAGCCAACGTTTGTGCCTGCTGCAGGGGATAATTTTTTGTTTATAGAAAAATCCATAAGGTTTGAGTTATCAAAAGCTGTGTGCACTAGTGGGAAGGACACAAAATCAATGCTGAAATATTGTCTTATTTAATGGCTGCTGTAAATATCTCTTATGATTCTTTAGTAGCAGTGAATTATGACACAGGGTGGGGGGCAGTGGGGTGGGCTGGTTTGCAGCCCAGTGCCCCACGAGCCCGGCCAGCCCACCTGGTCCTGGGGGAGCTGACAGGAGCGTGTGACAGAGCAGGGGGAATGGCTTCCCACTGCCAGAGGGCAGGGTTAGAGGGGATACTGGGAACAAATTCTTCCCTGTGAGGGTGGTGATGCCCTGGCACAGGGTGCCCACAGAAGCTGTGGCTGCCCCTGGATGCCCAAGGCCAGGTTGGATGGGGCTTGGAGCAGCCTGGGATAGTGGAAGGTGTCCCTGCCCATGGCAGGGGCTGGAATGAGATGGGCTTTAAGGTGTCTTCCAACCCAAACCATTCTTAGTTCATGGGGTCATGGGAATGAATTCAGTAGAAGCACAGATGCCACATGCAGGGACACTTTCCACCAGACCAGGCTGTTCCAAGCCCTGTCCAACCTGGCCTGGAACAGGGACAGGGAATGGGGATGCCCCAGGGGTGGGGCATCCGTAACTTTTCTGGACAACCTGTGCCAGTGCCTCACATGTTTCTTCTCCCCTTCTCCTTTTGTAAGACATGTTTTTAGAAACATCACTGAGGCTTATAAATGAGCCTTTTAAAACTGTTTAAATACCTATCATTTTAATGATTTATTTCCGTGTCATTGAATGCAATTATCTGCAGGAGAAGTTCTTTCTAGAATGTATTCAGGTACTTTGGAAAGCACTGGCCTTTCCCCCCTTTCTGGAAAGGCCTGAGGTCTGGGTTGGGGTTATTGGAGTAACCCAGCCGTGTTTCCAGCAGCAACAGTGATCACTATCAGTAAGAAGAAGGTAATATTGCAAGATTCTTTTCTTGAAAGTCAGAAGGAATTAGGAAATCCTGCTCTGCATCGCTCCTTGAAGGTCAGGCAGGCATTGCTCAGTCCAATCACATGTGCAAACTCCAGCATCTGAGGGCTCACAGAAGCTGATAAAGAGTTTTCCCTGAAGTCCTGCTGCAGCCGGTGGGATCGTGCCGGCATCGCCTCTATCAATATTTAACTCTGGGTCAATACAGCGCCATGTTTGGCTTAACAGAACTTAATATCTGCTGAATGTCAGCTAAGTTCTTGCAAGTGCAGGAGCTGCCTGGTTCTGTGGGGAAGGGGTTCCCAGCTGAGGAGCAGAGTGCTGGGCAAGCACCCCAGCTCTGCTCGCAGGTAAGGGCTGTGAGAGGCTCCTTCTCCTCTCCACCCCAACAGATGGGGCTGCTAACCCAGAATGGGTTACTGGGGCTATGCAGGGAAGAGGGAGCTGAATTTCAGGGGATGAGCCTGCCACTGGTGCACGGGACAGCCACCAGGCAGGGCTGCAGCTTGAGGAGCAGCAGGTTCTCAAGGCATCTGTCCCTTTCTGTGTGAGCTGCTGGGGCTCACAGAGCTCCATCTGGCACAGAGGCTGCACAGGATAGAATCATAGAATGGTTTTTGGGCTGGAAGGGACCTTAAAGCCCATCTTGTTCTAACCCTCTGCAGTGGGCAGGGACACCTACTGCTAGACCAATTGCTCCAGCAGAGACCCTCTGGTCCCATCAACACCCCCAACACCTTGTGGGTGCTGCTGTTTTTCCCTGTTTTTTTTGTTCTCACGAAGTTTCCCCTTTCCCTGCCCAGCAGTGATGCCCTGAGGCTGCTGGAGGCTGCTGGCAGCTGCAGTAAGGCCATCACTGCCCCTCTGTCCTCCCCTCAGCCTGGCACCGTCCCCTCCTCCCCACAGCCCATCTCTTTGGGCAGCAGTTAGCCAGCGACAGGGGTTTCTTTTTATTATGATTTTAATATTCATGACACATGCAAATTAGGAAAAAAGGTAATTGTCCCAATTAACACTAAATAGGTTTTTCTCACACATCTTGAATAATTTGATGCTTCTGCTTATCTCATAAAAAGTTTCCTGGTGGAACCGCCTCAGCCTCGGTGTTCATACAAGAGCCTGCTGAGCCTTGGTAATTAAGCTGTGATTAGCCAGCTATAAATACATGGGGTGGAATTCTACATTGAACTCGTAGGGCACCCGGAGATAATAAAGTGATCAGATCAGTGAGCACCTCAGGTACAGCAGCAGTGGTGGGAGAAAGCATTCGCTGTTAATGGCAGCTCAGCTGCCATGGGTCAGCTCCTCTGGGCTCCAAGCTGTGCCTGAGTGCTGGACCAAGGCTGTTACTGGTAGGTCACTTCCACTGAGAGGCTCCCACCAGCATTTCTGCACAGAAGGGGTGGTCTGGCATTGGAATGGATTGCCCAGGGAGGTTTGGAGTCCCCATCCTTGGAGCTGTCCAAGGAATGACTGGACGTGGCACTCAGTGCTCTGGGCTGGGTGACAAGATGGGCATCGGGCACAGGTTGGACTCGGTGATCCTGGAGGTCTTTTCCAACCTCAGGGATTCTGGGATTCTGTGATTCCCATGCAAGGGAGAGTGGTGGTGAATTGGCTTTTTGAGGGGGTGGCTCATTGGGTTCCTCTGCTCCCCCTGCTCACTGGGAATTTGGGCTCCAGAGATGTGATAAGGGATCCAGTGAGTGAGATCCTCCTCCCACCCAGAGCAGAGGGAGACTCCTGGGCTTGAATCCAAGGGCCACGAGGTTGTGTTCATTCAGCCAGAGACATGATGGATCTTGTGGCCTTTGGACCCAACTGCAGCTGTTTGTGATGTCAGGGGACGACTCTCCAGTGAATTACAGCTGGTATTTCATCACACTCATTATTCTGGTAAGGAATAAACTGGAGGAAGCCAGGACAATTTGGAGAAGAAAGTGAACTGACAGTTCCTGAGTAACTGATTCATTATTCACACAGCTCTGGCTGCCTATTGCACTTGCCCCGACTCCTGAACAAAAGTTGGCTCGTTTCAAACCCTGCTGCGTTCCTATTTCTCCAACATGGCCTGGCAGCTGAAATGTTCATGAACACACTTATCTTACGAATTAGAAGTTCTGTCAAACCTGATTCTGTGAACTGCTCACAGGAAATTTGTATCAGCTGCTAATTTCCATCCCCTTACATCTCAAATACCATTTGTGAGCTTTCTAACTCAATGCTATTTCAGTTTTAAAAGCACTTCAGGAAAACAACGTGGGATTATTTGGCAGGAGGCAGTTGTCTAAAGCACTGTCAGAACAAGCACTTTCTCTTTAGCAGCCTCTTTCCTCACCATTACAGCTCCTGCAGGGGCTGCTATAGACTCGGCCCCTTTGGGCCCAGCACTAGAGGAACAACGTGCACAAAATCCTGATGATTTTGTAGAGTTTGACATACTGTCGTGGAAGTGTTCCAGTCATGTGAATGAGGAGGCAAACAGGGAAATCTGAAACTCCAGAACATTGTGCAAGAGCAAAGAGTTGGATGCAAAGAAGTGCAGCACCAGAAAGGGAATGGCAGAGCCCCCGTGCCCAGGTGAGGGGAGAAACAGAGGTGGAACAGAAAACAATGAACCACTTTATGTAAAATCAGCACTGACCAAAATATTCACAAAGAACATCCCAAACAAAATTCAGAGAAAGGAAAATAAAGATTCAGCCAGGGGCCTGCACTCTGGACTGAGATGTGTGGGTGGATGTGGTGTTTTCCACGTCAGCCCTCGAAGTGAGTGCAAATACCTGTGAGCAGCGAGATCCGAGCTGCCAGCAGGAAACTTCCCGCAGAGGGCTGTGAATGCATCCCACGTCATCCAACAACTCTGCTCGCTGTTCTAGCCCGAGGCAATGTTAGAATAACCACAGAGAGCACTAGCAGGCGTTAGCTTCGGTTTGGGCTGTTTGGCACAGAGAACCGTGTCCCTGTACGTGCTTATTCAGACTGGGAGGGGAGATGGAAACGTTCCCTTTCATTGCTGATTTCTCCATCTGTTTTCTGTCTCTGCTTTGTTCGCCTGCAGCGCTGCGTGGGTGCTTGTTGAAGAAGGGCGTTCCAGAGCCCTTGCACAGTTTTCCTGGTAAACACGATTTGATAGTCACTTCAAGTGGGGCTTCTGCAGTGTTCTCACATTTCATTCCTTTATGCTCTGCCAATCCAGCCGAGTCCTGCTGCTCCTTTTGTCCCTCCGCTATTCCAGCCCAGCCCTGCCCCCACCCATGAATGCACCGGGAAGTATTTTTTCCAATTTAACGCTGACCAATTTTTATGTGTAGCCGTAAGTGGGTCCATTAGTGCTAGTCAGAGGAAAGCTGAAGAACATTTGGCAGATAATTGGGCCTGGATCCATCAGAAGGTCCTGATGTGGAGCCTGCAGCTCTCTGTGCTGGTGAAACATCTGTGTAAAGAGCTCTGCAGATGAGGCTTTGTTTGAACTGCCCGTCACGACAGTCCTCTTAAAGCTCTCAATACACCAGGGACTCCTCTGGGTCTACCCAAAATAGCAACTCTCCACTTAGGCAGCCATGTACTGAAACGGGAGTCTCGTCTCATTTAAATATTCCTGGCTGTAGGCATGACCTGAGCCTCTTCGTGGGATGTGCTGAGCTATCAAAGCCTCGCTCTTCACAGCTCTCGTTAGTCCTGGAGGATGTGGGGCTGGAGATGGCACCCAGCTGTGTCCCTGAGCTGAGTGTGTAATTTTCCAGCCACATCTGGAAAGGGGCAGATGTGTAATTGCATGCAAATGGCCCTTTGTCACAGTGAAACTGCCTTTTCCAGTACGATTATCCATGAAAAGAAGACTGTACCTTTAGATGAGGAGATAATTGTAGTGTTTGTGGAACTGAGTGACAGTTCATAAAATCTGGGGCACTTTCCCAAGCTCTGTTCAAATTCTGTTCATTCTCAGCCTGGCACACCTGTGCAGCTGCTCTGGGGCCCCTCGCCACTGTCCCATGCCTGACCATTGTTTCCCCATGCATTTTCCAGCTGTGCCTGTGCCCAGATCTGCTGCTCACCCACTGCTCTGTGCTGGGACCTGCTGCTGGCTCAGGACCTTCTGCACCCTGGCACTTGTCCATGGCACAATGCCCATGGCAGCTCAGGGTGTGCCTCCAGAACCAACATAAGGCTTATTTAAGTGACTGTCAGGGGATCACAGCTTTCTCTGAACCAACAAAGTGAACCTTCCATAAGTCTCTTAAAAACATTCAACACTGAGAGAAGATGCAGAACGGACCAGAGCTGGTAGAAACCCTGACGCTTCTCTGCATTTCTTGCACAGGCCGTAATGAGTTCCTCCTGAGTCTCCAGGCTGTTACAGCCTGATCATGTCAACTGTCCTAGGATCATCCAAAGGCATCGGCTCTTCAGAGTCACCCACCAGCTGTGCTGCTCTGCTGCTGCCTGCACCCCTGCCCTCTCCATCAGCACAGGGCAGTGTGTCATGCTGGTGGGTCCCACCTCCTTCTCCATCACCGAACACTGCACACGCTCGTGGTGTCAGCCTGGGCTGTGGAGGGGAGCTGTCGGCTCCCGTCCCTGCTGATTAATCTGGAAGAGACATTATTTAAGATTATTGTTGCACCACTGAGATGAAGTCAGAGGATGCTGTTGGCTGGCTGGGATGTGGGATGGCGTTGTGCAGGATGAATATGCACCGAGGGTGATGCTGTGCAGGATGAATACCAGCGAGTGGGGAGTTTTCAGACGTGCAGATTTGTTTTGTGGATCATCATCTGTTCCTTCTGTGTGCTACTTAAACTGGCTGTTGTTATGCAAATCCTGTAATGTACTTAGGAGTGCTCTCCGGAGATTTCAAATGGCATCTAATCTGGTTAGCAGATCCATTCTGCAAGAGACCTGGGTAATGTGTTCAGCTAAAGATGAGATATTGGTATTTTATGCATGTGACTAGCGACAGAAGCTGTTTTATCCCATTCACCAAGCACTTACAGCACTCTGACTGACCCAAAACCCGTGTAACTGCCAGGAAGAAGAATAAACATCCAAATAATGTGAACAAGCAAGTACAACGTATTTACAGCTCCTGACAGTGCGTCGGAGGCTGCAAACTGGGAACTTGCCTGTTCTCCTGAGTTAAACGAGACTGGGCTGAGTCTGTATCTGGACGAGAAATCCAGGAGCTCCTAGTGCTCCTAACTCTGTATCGCTGTCATTTCAGGCCCCAGTGCACCTTCCCTCTGCTCCCTGGATTTAGTTGTTACTGGTTTGAATTGCAAACAACCAGGGAGTATTTTTGTGCCTCCGGATTGATGAGAGTTCCACGCCCAGGCTTCTTCCTGATGTCCTTCTGTCTGTCCACTCCCTCCTTCTTGGGCTGTGGGATGTCCAACAGGAAACAGATTTCTGTTTATTCTGTTTTTAATACAATTATTTTCATGTAAATAAGTGTTTATATTTTACTGGTTGAACTTAAAAACTATGTGTATCCACTTGGAAAGCTCCACTGAAATCACTTATTTCTAGCCCAAATGACAACCCAGATTTTTTGTCCAAATGGCACTTTAGTTTCTGTTAGTTAAAACAAATGTTTCTGATTTTTCTTTTAATGCTGCATTAGAATTGGATTGTGACAAATAAGCTCAAAAGTATCTCACTGAAATAAAAAATGTTAATTGAAAAAGTTTTTACTCTAAATTTAAAAGGCAAATGTCTTCAACAAAGCAACGCAAGCAATTAAATAGTTTTGATGTACATGAAACACTTTATCAAATTAATCTTTCATTTGAAGACTATAAATACAGTACCAGTCACGTTTGTGTATTCTGGAGATGCAGGTTTGGTGGAGTTCTTGTTCCTGGTTTCTCGTGGCTCTGGGCCGGCTCCTCATTCCCATCTCCACCATCTGCTCCATGTCTCCTACCCCAGAACTGTCCCACGTTCCACTGTAATGGTTCTTGCCAGATGACAGATTTCGGGGAGCTTTAGTAATTAGGAACTCCACTCTCATCAAGGAAAATAATTAGTGTGAATGCTCGGGGTTTACTAAAGCAGCTCAATTAAAGAGAGTAACAAGCTTTTTACAGCAACAAAGGAGAGACTAAGCAGGCCTCGGTGAGTAAATAAAGCTGTAATCAGTGTGATTAATTTAAAGTCTCAGGAAGGCATGAATTGGATTGATATTCCAAAAGTCTCATGTGTCTCATGAGATCTCAGAAGAAATCATTCCACATTTTAGGGCTAACATGAGGCCTCGTTAATTGTGAACAAGAAGAAGAAGTAAAACCTGACAAATGTAATTTGCTATTAATTTCTTCTGGAACACAGATTTTCATGGGCGTTTCCATGGGGCTCCTAAAAAAATCTGTGTATGTTTCCTGGCTAAAATAAATTCAAGAAAGGTTTAGGAATGGACTGGCTTTTAACCAGGATCCTTAAAACCCTCATCTGCATTTTTTTTCCCTGGCACTACCATGGGGACTCCCCTGTGCTGTTTCTGTTGCTCAAGGAATCGGTACTACTGGTATTCCTTCTCTTACACCTGAAATTCGGCTTTCCTCCACAGTTAATTTTGGGATACAACAAACCCTAAACAGCTGGACAGGAACTTGGACTGTAAATCATAACCAGCTTTAATTTAGTTCATTTCCCGCTGGTGACTGATGGTTTTATGGTGCTTTACTGCACTTCATAATAATTTAAAGCAGATATTTAGTATGTCTATAAAATCTCTTTCACGAGGTTCTGGGGAAGAGAAGCTGTGTAAATACTCTCCAGGTTTTTGGTTGAGTTACAAACTGTTGACAAGTCAATCTACAAAATAAGTTGTTCCTGGGGGTGGAGGAGCTGCCGAACCCCTTTGGTTACAGGGAACCCATTTATGGAGGTTGCTCCATTTTCTCTGATTAAATCCAGACAGGCTTAATGCTGAAATCAGTCTCTGAGCCTGGGAAACATCCTGATAATGTTTCAGTCTAGAAATGTCATATCAGACAATTCTTGGGTCTCCTTTTGCTGCGGAACCCAAGGATTTAATAATTTCCTTTGGTAAGTATTTTTCATTCTTTCTCATTTTTCTAGTGTTTCCATCATTCTCAAATTTTCTTCTCAGCATTTTTTAGTGGAAAAAGAAAAATCATTTGAGTGTCTTATAACTGATGATTTCCACGACAATTATCTGAGAATAAGCACCTCTGATTGCTGGGTCTTTCCCTTTGCAGAAGGCAGAGCTCAGGGAGGTTCTGAGCTATTTAGCGCAAATCCAGCAGCCCCTGTCAGTGAAACCCTGGGTGCACCTGGCTGGGCAGTGAGGTGAAACCTCCTTCTCGAATTACAGCTCGGCTTCTGCTCCTTCAGTTTTGTTTCTCCGAGTTTCCTCGTGCTGAATGTGGTAAAATCGTGTCTCGGCTGATGAAAATAAAAACTCCAGTGTTGTGTCAGTCTGCTGTGGCACTCCAGAGAGAGACATGGCATTTCCAGCAGACATCTGAGCAGGGAGAAGCAAAACAGACCCTAACTGAAAATACAGCTGGATAAGGACAGTCCTGATGTGGTGCCGGCAGCCACTGGAGACAGGGAAATGTGGAGGGTCAGCGGCTGCATGGGCAGAGGCAGGAGTGATGGTACGTGACAGGGCTTGGGTGTCCTTGGAGAGATTCGGGTCAGACCAAGGTCAGCCTCCAGTGGGAAACCGGATAAAAACTTGCAGAAGAAGCATAATTCTAAATTCTAATTCTAAAATATATGAAGTTGTTACTTTGCAGTGTTGCCTGGCCTGGCTGTGGCCCTTGAGAGCATCCTGCCCATGCGATGCCAGCTCATCCTCCATTGGATATGGATCCAGGGCATCCCCACGCTGCCACCTGCCCTCCCCGCTGTGCTCCTGAAAACACAACCCCCCTTGAGAGGGAATTTCATTTGCAAGTTTTCAGCTTTTGGATTATCCTTCCCAATCCCCTGCAGTATTATGAATTATTTCCAAATTTAAGTCGAGTGTTTCTGTGAACCTTGCCCATGAACTCTGCAGTAATTTGTATTGTAATGGGAAGGGCAGCACGGCATGGAAAAAACCTTTCCATAAATAAATGCTGAGTGCTGGGGAGCACCTGCAGCAGGAATGAAAAATCAGAGGCGATGGGGCTATTTCAGCAAGTTCAAATTCCAGCCAACCTCCTTGCAGCAGAGGAAAATACCATTCCAATACCCGTCGTGGTGTTCGTTTGCACTGGAGAAGGATCAGCGTTTGCATTAGGTTCTCCAAATTTTGATAACCTCATTTCCCCTGAGGGAGTTTTCGGGCAGGATAATGTATAGCCCCATGTTGTGTGTTCCGAATTCCATTTGTGAGAGATCAGGATTTTATTGCCAGAGCAGCATTTAAAAATTGCTCTCTCTTTTCTTGGCTTTGTGGGAATTTACAGGCCCAGAGTGGAAAGAAAAGGATTTTTTGATAAGATGTAGGCTTGATTTTTATTTATTAGTTTTGATGGGAATCTATACCCCATGGATGAATCTTGCTAGTTATAAAGTAGTCGCATAAAATTCCCGGCTCCTTCCTGCAGTGGTGCTGGAGCTGGAGCTGCCGGCACAGCACAGGGCCGGTTTCCCAGCACAGGATGGGCTGTTCTGGAGCTGAAACACCCGGTGGTCTGAGTGCCCAGCCACCGGCATCGCCAGGCAGGCAGCTCCAAAGGCAGCTCCAAGGGCGAGTGCTCAGCTTTTCCTAAAGATAGGACTTCTTTGAGGCGTTTTAAGTTTTTTCCTTTATTCCCACCTTTGTGCCATCATCGAGCAGCTGCTGGGGCAGCCGAGTCTTGTGCTCGGGTACCTCCCTGCAGCTGCTGTTCCACTGCCGGTGCTGTGCCTTCGGATCCCTGCGGCACCTCCTGCTCCTCTCGGCATCCAGGCAGTCCCGCAGAGCTGCTCGGCTGTTCCTGCACATGGGTGATGTGCCTCAGTGGCTGGAACAACCTCCTCCTCACTCTCCTCCTTTTTACCCTCTTCCTCCTCCTCTTCCTCCCAAGGCCCCTTGCCCCAGGTGCTCTCTTGGCTCACTGCTCCCTGTTCCCTGAGATTCCAGATTTCAGGGAGCAGGTGGTCTCTGGGAATTGCCACCCGTGCCTTGGTGAGGCTGGGGAGGCTGGAGGTGTGAGCAGACGTGGTCCAGTGCAGGCTGGGCTCCTGCTCCCGGCCAGATGCATTTTGGGGGTGTCTGGGTGCTCCCCACTGCTGGGTCAGCTCCGTGCTGGGCTCTGTCTCTGAGCTTGGAATGTGCATCAACTTTCCCACTGAGTTTTCCACTTGTTTTTTATTTAATCAAGCATCTCTCAGCATGTCTCCTGCTCACTGGTCTCCTGAAGGATTGAGGCATTGATGCAGATCGTGGGAATTATTCCTGGGATAGTGGTTTGGGCTGTTCCACTCCAACCCAGCCATGGGCTGAGATCCTTTAAACGCACGTGTTTCTTTCCTGAAGCATTAACAGAGGAACTCATTAATTGCTAATTGCTGCTAATTAATCCTCTGTATGGTTTCTCATGTTTATGAGCAGATGAAGTAGAACCTTCCCTCATCGACGCCTTGAGAACATTTAAGCCTTTTGTGTGGCTTGTTACATCATCATATTTCAAACTTCCCAGTTACCAGAGTAGTCAGTAATTAATTGATATCCCTGTGGTACGAGGTAACTATGTTGGTTTTCTAGTCCTGCTTTACTTCATGTATTTTCATGTCATATGGCAAATTAACTCCAATTTCCTTATTTTTCTCTGAGCCATGGTCCCTGTGAGGCTGCTCTCTGAGGTCCCTTTGCCCACATGGATGACCTTTTAAGAAGTCTTTACTCCAGCCCTTCTCCCCTCAAAGCTCCATTCTTCTAACCCAGGCAAAGAACAGCACCACCGGCTCCACAAATCTCATCAAACTTGTTGCTTCTTGGTAGCAACTGGAGATAAAAGGATGTTCCCTTCCCTCCGGGGGTAATGATGGTTTGAAACTCCCTGTCCTGCCTTCACTTCCTGCATTTGGCAGGTCCTTGGGAGTTTATATAATCTGGCAGCGATTCTCTGTCTAAACACTGTCCAGCATTTCATGCAATAAACTTAATGGACTTTTCCATCTTGGAACAGCTGAATTCTTTCAGAGCAGCTGCTCTGGTTTATTGATGGGCTCATTAGAGCACTGCCACTGGCCCAGGAGGGACTTTGTACGTATCCCAGTGTGGAACATAAACTGGGCATTTCCAGATGATCCTGCTTAAAGGCTAGGAGCCACGGTGGCTGGGATTGATAGCTGTGATTGCAGGAGCTCACACAGGGAGCCTGGGGAGATGGAACTGGCGAGTGCAGGGAAAGCCAGAGGGCAAGGACAGTGTCCCGAGCCCCAGCTGGCTGGCAGGAATGCTGTTCCATGGCTTCCTGTGGGAGCTGTCTTTTTGGGATAGGAGATTGTGTTGAGAGGCTGAGCTGTGGGTGTGTGGGTCCCCTCAGCCCTGCCAGGGAAAGTGGCACTTCTCTCACTGTTAATATCTGCAGGCCAGGCTGTTCCCAGCCTGGCTCGCAGGTTAACGGGGTCCGATGCCCGCGTGAACCAGCGACTGAATTGATGGTAACTGAGGTTTGCGTGCCTCAGTTTACCAGTGCAGCCCAACGCCTCCTCACAGCATGTAGGCATGCTGTAGCCAGCAGCGGAAGGTACGGAGAAAAGAGTGGAAACTCTGTCAGCTGCATTCCAAGTTTATTTTCTCCTGCCCTCAAGAGGGCAAGGGCCAGTTAGCTTGAAGGGAAGCTAAAACAGAGAGACCCCGGTTTGCTCTCTGGCCGTCAGTTTTAAGGGATTACATCATGAGGTAGAGATAACAGAATTGACCAATCATAAAAGGAAGACACACAGTGGTAAACCAATAAAGACCCCTCAGGGGAGGAACAATATCAAACTAACAAGTAACCAAAACAGCTAGAGGGTATTTCAAATCACGCTGGCCTGTTACAGGGCTTGAAACTTCTGTGAGTGACGTGCAAGGGGTATGTTGCTATGCTATAGGATAGCAACATCTCACTACTACATTTGGAGAAAATCTAAACCATTTGAGATTGTTTCGAAATTTTCTTTGGAGGGTTTGTAATGAAAAGGATTCCCCCCCGAGCAAGAACATTGCCCTTTCCACACAGCTCTGTTGTTTACTTCATCCATCATCCTTGCTCAGGAGCTCAATTTGTAGGAGTGCCCTGACCGTTTGTTTGGGTGTGAAAATTGAAATTTCAGTTCTTGTCCTTGCCTACAATCTCACCTGGCCTGTGTCCATCAGTGAGCTGGTCCAGACTGTCTCATCAGACCTCGATTTTCAGGGGAATAAAAATTCCACCTTTATTTTCTGAGACTGTTCTGCAGCATCCACCTCAATCACACTGTGATGGAAAACATTCAGGATTGCACCTGTTGTTTACAGGACCTTTCTAGTGATCAGCATCTCCTGGGATAAAAAGCCTCAAAGGAGGAAGAATAAATTCAAAAGGTTTCCAAATCTTGTATTTAACATTCATGATCATTTTAATAGTTCCTTAGGTTCCAGCTGGAGCACTCAGACCTGCAGAACAGCCCTGTCTTTGCAGCCGAGGTGGAGGAGATGAGAGTGAGAGGAAAAGCCTTGTGCAGCCAGTGTGGAAGGGCCAGGTCCTCCGAGGAGCATTTGGAGCACAGGCTTTGGGATAATTAGGGCTTGTGTTTGGGTGAGCAGGTGCCAGAGGCTGCTCTGTCCAAACTGCCCCTACCGCAGACCACGGTGTGCTGTAAATCCTCTTGGAAAGGAATAACTGAGCTCACAAACAAGTGATTCAGCCCTCAGAACCTCAGACGGTTTTGTTTGCGTTATTTTCATTTGCCTGGGTAATCGAATTTGTTGGAATTAGGGGTTTGTCTAGATAATAATGTTTTCTCACCCTCTGGCAGGGGAGCGGGCTGCGGTGAATGCCGATGTGCCGAGTGCTGCATGGATTGGAATAAACTGGCCCTTGATAGCATCAATTACCCACTCCTGATGGATGGCTGCGTGCAGGCTGCCAGCTTTGGATTGCACAGGATCAGTTACTATTTCTCTCTGATAGAAATGCTCTGAAGGAAATGTAATTCCAGCACTGGTGGGGACCTGTGCATGTGGAGGGACCCCACAGCGATGCCTGGGACAAGGACACCCTCAGTGCCTGTGGGCCCTGGGCAGTGGCAGCCTGGCCAAACACCCACTGGTGACAGTGTTCTGCTGCACGTCTGTGCCAGGCCACTCGGTGATTGCCTCTTTGCTGGTGTTCCATGGGCATTGCTGGAGTCAGGCACTGCCAGAGCTGTGGTGACAGCAACAGGAGCAGCGGTAATGGCTTGTGGAGCACCTCAGAGGCTGTTCCCCACCCGGCTCCCCACCTGGTTCTCCAGGGCGAGAGGGGGAGGTGGATGACAAGTAGTGGCTGTGGTTGGTAGGTGTGAGTGTAGGTGGTGGCAAAGCCGTGCTGTACCTGAACCCAGTCCTGTGCTGGTGAAGGATCCATGATGTGGGTAATTGGTGCTCCCCAGCTCTGTGTGGGGGAAAGTCTGCAGCAGCCACAGCTCTTTGTTCCAGCTTCCCCAGGGCTGCTCAGCCCAGCAGCAGGCTGGGTGAGGGTCCCTGGGGCTCAGGTGTCTGAGGAGCCCTGGCTAGAGCTGCTGGACTCTGCCAGCCCCACAGACACAGGGACCCTGCCCGTGTTCCCACTGGATTTCCAGCCAGGAGGGGAGCAGGGCCTCTCTCTGCTCCAGCCACAGGAGCTCTCCACGGGCTCACTCCGTGGGCTTGGGAGTCTCTCCCCATCCAGGAGCAGCCAGGGATAGCTTCAGGGAGGTTTGGGGGTAGAGACAAGGTGAGTTCTGAGCCATGAAAACACCAGGACAGCAAGGGAAACTGGAAATTAGACATGCATGTATGGACAGACCGTGGAGCCTGAAGTGTGAGCAGGGCTGGAGGGGTGGTCATGTTGCTGATCTTCAGGGACCAGAGTTCCTGCTAGAAGACAAACTATCCCAGTTGTATTACCCATTGTAGCTGCATGATCTGCAGGATGGACTGGGATTAGTGTTGTAGTAACAATCTGTTGAGCAAGCCCCGGCTCCTCCAGCCTCTGTGAAGCAAAGGAGTCGTGTGTGTCCCCATGCTCTGCTCCTGTCTGACGAGACAAGAGTGGCAAAGCCATTAGCTTGGAGCACATTCCTTAATGTGGCATAAGCAGCTAAAGAAGATGTATTTATGCTCCTTCATTTGCAATTGATAATCTCAAGAGTGAGAACTGGTAATAAATTCCCTCACTGGGGCTCCTCTCCCTCCAGCTCCACCACAGAGGGGAAGAGCAGCTCATTTGCATGAGATAATGAAACTGCAGTGAAATAGTAAAATTGCAAAGCAACTTTGTTTTAATAATGACAGATGCTTCTTAAACACTTCAATTATGTCTCTCTGAGCTGTTTTAGCAAGGCCACAGAAAGGGAGAGCAGTATTCCTGAAATACTCAGAATAAACCTCATTCCCTTTCCACAACATCTCCAATCGAAAACCTTTTCCCTTTGTTAAAACGAAAGCATTTGGCTTTTTCCTTGCTCAGGGCATGCCTGTTTCAGGTCCTGAGAGGGGACAGGTGAGTGCTCCCAGGCAGGTCACCCTTCCAGAGGTGGGCTGGTGTGGGCTGTAGGCCCTGGGGTGCTGGGAACTACCATTCCTTGTGCTGTCCTATGGGAATTGTAAAAACAGTGCCAATCTCCATGGTTCATCAAGACCCTGCCGTGACACAGTGTCAGTACCAGCCTCAAGTTCCCCAAGCAAAACTGGCTCCCGAGGTACTGCAGCCACTTTGCTATAAAGAAGCAGCGAATGGTGCATCCAACAAAGCACAGGGAGCAAGATAAACACATTAACGGAGAACAAGCCATTATGTGAGCACACAGCATGCATGGAGAACAGGCAGAGAGATTCTGGGCAGCAGGGGAGGATGAAAATAAGACACCTAGTGCTGAAGGGTAAAAAGCCTGGGAGACTGCAATGCTCTGTGCCTGGAATCTTTCTGCAGCATGTTTTTGTATTTTCTGCAGTGATTCTCCAACTCTGTGCTCTGCTGTGTGCCCCCTTCCCTCCTCTAATGGTGCCCTTTTCCCTTCTGCTGGGGACCGTGCTCTGGTTCCTCCTGCCTCCCTTTCAAGCCCATGAAAAGAAACCTCTCCAGACCTGCTCCTCCTCTCAACCCGAGCAGTCTCTGGGCTCCGAGGTGTTACCTGTGTCACAGTCACTTCGCTAATTTACGACAACCATTTCAAGGCACATTATATCCAGAGCCCATATGTTACCTCACCGCTGCCAAAAGAGTTCTTGTTTACTAAGCTGATGCTTTCAGCTTGCTCAGAGTGTGCTAAATAGCACCATCGATACTACTTAAAATAAAAGGTGTCAGCACCTTGTCTGCCCCTGCAGATTGCTCAGTGCTCTCAGCTCTGAAATGTCCCTGAGCACCAACACCTCCAGCTGAGCTGCTCCTGCCGCTCCCTCCAGCACCAGAGCCTGATCCTGCTCTGGTCCAGACCCATCCCTGCTGCTCTCCTGTGCCCCATCTCCCCACGAGCAGTTCTTGGGCACCACGGGGGCTGTGACAGGAAGGCAGTTCTTGGTTTGGGGCAGGATGACACACTTTAGGTGTTTTTAATGCTCTTCATGTCTGGAGTTACCAAGGAAAGGGCATGTGTCTGCAGCTGCCGGTGCTGTCCAACTGGCAGAGGAGCAGCTCCTGGGGCATGCAGAGCCCACACAGAGCCTGTCCCTGTCACCCAGTGCAGCTGCCTCCCCAGGGTCTTCCCAGTGCAGTCCTGAGCTGATGTGGCCCTTCTGCTGATGGACCAGACTCCTGCTCTCCTCCCTTTCCTTGCCCTTCTGTGTAGGACAATGCATTTCTTTTTTTTTTTTGGTGTTTTCTGGTTTCTTTCTTTCCCTGTTTACCTGAGCAGAGGTCTCTAAACCAGAGGCTCTGTTTTTTCTGGTTATAAGCATAAGTTAGTGCACAATTCCAGTCCTGTGGTTGGTAGGATATTTCAGTTTCTGGTGGAAAATATCAGATGCAGAAGTTGCACAGGAATTCTTGAAGGGAAATGTCACCAAATTCTTCCAAATGTCACAATCCAGTTTGGATCCAGGCTGTGTGTCTGGAGGCTCAGGGCAGGTTTCTTTTTGTGCTATTCACCTTTCTGCTGAGCTCCACTTCTCACTGGCATCACCCCCTGGTTCTGCAGGGCTCAGCCGACCCTGTTCCCATTCTGTTCCTCCTGGAGGGGGAAATAATGGAGGGGTCTCTGGAGGAGGCTCCACAGCTCCCGGTTGTGCTGCAAGTCATTCCAATTTCTCATCTGTGGAGCTGGAGATGGAGGTGGCATGAACTGGGATCAACCTGTCATGCTCAGTAAGCTGGGCTGGGATGAGATAACGCCACTTGTGGAAATCTCAGGAAGATCCTGAAAGGCTCCCGATGCCAGACAGACAACAGTGTTATTAAATGGAAAGTTATTATATGCAGGTGCTGCTCCCTGTTTCCATGGTTGTTTGGACCCCGTATTAGTGATGCAAACACAGTTCTTGTACCATGCAGGGACAGTCCTGCCTAACCCACTCTGGCAGGCACTAGAGGAGACAATGGATTTCCTGCTGCCATCATTCCCTCTGTTCCATCCCCAAATTTCCATTAAGGAAATCAGGTGTATTTTACCTGTGAAAACATTCAGGTCCAAACTTGCGTGAGTCCTCACCAAGTGGCAGAGATTTTGTCTGGTTTGTTTTGGGGAGAAGGAAAGAGGTGGTGTTCATAGAGAGCAAGACTTCATGGAGGGGTCATGGTGGCCCGTGTCGGCCACCTGTCCCTGCGAGAGGGCACAGGGATGCATCGGAGCACTGGCACCCAGGGTCAGGAAAACACCTGCTCGCAGATCTACAATTACTGCTTTGAAATGGGATTTTGCTGGATGAAATCCAGGTTAAAAATTGTTCTCTGCTGAGCTGAAAATCTAAAATGTCTGAAGGTGCCTGGCTGGGACTGGGAGGTGGGAGGGTGGGAAGATGCCTCTCACCATTTCCTGATTTTCTCCATATTTTGCCCAGAGGGATTAATTGGTGCTCAAAGGGAAGCAAACTGCTGTTTTATGAGTGAAATCTGTTGTCTCATTCATTATTCATTCAGAGGTGATTGGCAGCTTCGAGGCGGTGGGTCGCAGTCAGTAAAGGGTGAGCTGCTGACTGACAAGGTTAATTGCTGCCTCGCGTTATTGCTGATAACGATTTATGTTGACAATTCCTGGTATTCCTGGCGCAGCCGGAGGTTTGTCATGCAGGGTCAGCCGGCGCTGCCCTGTCCTGCCCCTGCTGTCCTTGGCAGCTGGGAGCGGCCGTTCCCTTGGCACGTGGGAAGGGATTTTGTTCCCAGAGAAGGTCTCTCATGCTAAGTGATGCTGAAGCAGCTTTGCAAAGGCATCCGTTGCTTTTACCTTTTTTTCCTTCTTCTTTTTGCCATGTTCTCTGCATATTGATCAGGGTTCAGAGCATAAAAGTGAGGCTGGGCTCGGCTCTGCCGATCCCCCCTCGGCGCCAGCGTCAAAGCTTTGGTTTTCTGGGGGCTCAAGTGAATAGACATGTGAAAGACTTCTGAGGGTGATCCTTAAAAATAATTAAAATGGGAAGGAATTGTCTTTATTTCTCAGTGTGCAGGGTGGGCTGTGTCACTGAAGCCCAGAGCCACCCCCGGGGCTGTGCCTCCGCTTTTGGGGTTTGTTTTATCGCCGCTGGAAGGGCACAGCTCCGACCACACTCACTGCTTCCATCCCAGAAACTGCAGATGTTTCCTCCCTGCCTCGATATAATAAAGCAGAGTCATAAAGATTTCAGACTAATAAACACTGGCCTTTAGGGTGCTCTCAGCTTTTATCGGGCTAATAAGATTTTTGACTTACACGGAAGGGAAGAGGCAAACAGAGCTTTTATGAACCCGACGGCCTTGTCGGGGCTCTCAGGCTCCGGCACCTCTCTGTGATGAAAAGCTCAGGCAGCCTCCAGGCAAACCATGATGGGAGAGAGCTCCTGTGGACAGCTCTTCATGGAATATCCAGGCTTAATTACCTGTCTGATATCGAACTGCAGGAGGTGTGTGAGGGCAGGGAGAGCTGCACTGTCTGAGCCTCCGTGTCTCTTCCCTCTCTCTGGCCAAAATTCGGACCTTCCCTTCCCCTCCATGTGTTGTGCTTGAGACCATCACCACCGCCCCAAACGTGCCCCAACCCCCCTGGTAAGCAGCACCAGCAGCAATTCCCAGGTGTTTGGGCTCAGCCGGGAACTGGTTTTATCATCACCGGCTTTATGGCTGATAAAGCTGGGATGTCGTTAAACAATGTGAGTTTGGGATAGAATCTGAGCAAAAGGGAAGGGAGATGTTGAGTATAAACAGGCATAAACGTCATTATTTTCTAGAAATTATTTATTTAAAATTTAAAACCATATTACTTCATACAGCAAACTGTGCACTTTGATATATCACAGTGTCTTAAAAAGGAAAATAGTCAGAACTTTTTCTTTTTTTTTTTTTTTATTTTTTGGAAATTGTATTTACATCAGCCTAGAATGATCAGCAAGTAACACAGTTACTATGAAACCAAAATTGTTACAAAATGTTTACAAAAAACTATATTCATAGAAATTCTGCATGTCCACAAAGGAAAATCCCCTGAATGTCACGGAGACTATTTTTTCCTTTTTCCCACTCTTTTCTGTTATGTTTTTTTTTTTTTCTTTTTCTTTTTCTTTTTTTGAGAAACATGTCAAAGTAAGGTACAGAGCAGAGGGCTCGTGATGCCAATGCCTGGGAATTCTCCTGCCCTGCCAGCCCCGAGCACTCTGTGGACTGTCGCACCCCACGGTCACTGGGTGCTGGGGTGAGCGCTGGGTGAAGCCACCAGGATCCACGATGTCCCTTTGCTGTGACCTTCCCAGAGAGCCTCCGTGCCGGCACCCGGCCGAGTCCTGCTCCCAGCAGCCGCCACCGAGGTGGAGCAGCGAGTGCCCAGAGCTGGAGCTGGCTCCCCTTTGCATATTCCGTCTCTCTGTGGGTGTGTCCCCTCGACATCAGACCTGACACATGCTACTGGTTGACTCCAAACAGAAAATCCACCCCAGGGAAGCTGCTGGATATCCCTGCTCTGTCCCATGGGAGAGTTGGAGGGAAAAAGCAAGTGATAAGGGGACGGTGAGCCGAGGTGACAACAGTTTAGATACAATTTAATAACCCAAACCTGCTTTTTCTGTATTTCCTCCTCAGTTTTCCAGTCCCTCTGCCCAAGTGAAGAAAGGAACCCAGTTAAACAGCGTTGGAAGTCAGATGATTTCAGATGTGAGATGTCGCTAGTCCCAGCCAGGTCACGGACACGCTCACAGAAGGCTTTGAGGCTTTGTCATGGGGTCTGTCCCTTCCCAAGTCTCCCCACACATGGCTGTGAGGCGTGGGGCTCGCTGCTCCTCCTCTGGGATGAACACACATGGCTTTGGGCTCCGGGACCGGGAGCACACAGAGAGGCACGGGAGAGGCTCCGGGAGCTCTCCTGGGTGAGCTGCCCCCGGGTCCCGCAGGAAGGCTGAGGGCTGAGATCGTCCACGTCCCCTCAGGTCACAGTGAGCGGGGGCCAGGGGGAAGGGTCTGTGCCAGGCTGGGGTCCCAGCAGCTCCTCTGCGTTGTTTTGGGCGCTGCAGAACGTTCCCTTATTGGATGTCAAGTGTTTCAATGATCACAACTTCAACGCAAAGCCATAATGTAGATGCAGGAATTTGGCTGCAGTTCGTGGCTGATTTAGGGGTGTAGGGACGGAAGGAAAAGGTTCATCTGCAGGGTTTGATCTGGCTGGCAGTACACCAGTAATTCCAGATGCTCACCAGTCACATTTGTGAGTAAAATCAAATCAGGCTGGTGTCAATAAATAAATGGGGTTTGTGGTATTAGCAATATTTATTTATTTTTTAAAAATCTGCCAAGAAGCAAAACGAATGCTGATTTCTGTGGTATTTTACTCTCTGGACATTTAAAGCCAGTTTCAGGCTTTGTTTTCAACTCTGCTTTTTTTTAGAGCTTAGAAATCTGCAAGGAAAACATAAAATCTACTACTCTGACAAGCCTAGGGATTTGCAAAGGAATACAGAAAGCATGTCATTAGCTTTTGGAAGCTGCCCCACACTTCAGTCTGTCCTCTGCTCAAGGTACTTGGGCAGCAAACTATTAAGAATCTGATGCCCATTGCATTGGCAGCTTTCACCCCTAATTTTTCATGGTTTTTGTGAAAAGGTGGAAGTGAATGTAAATTCTTTGCATAACTTTACTTGAGTCAAAGTATGACAAATCACCTGGTTTTGTTTGGGGTCACTGTGTTGTTTCTTTACATCATGGAAAAATCAAAATAAGGACAAACTGTGTTCCATGATGGGCTGCGGGAGCAGCTCTTCCCCCTTGAGCTAATTTGCTGATTCTGCTCGGCTCCTGACTGAGCACGGAGAGGAACAGGTGGGGAAAATCCAAAATCAGCTACAGATGAGTTTGCTCCTTTGGGCGAGGATAAACTTTCCAGAATGCAGCCGTGCAGCAAACGGGGTCAGTTCAGTGGCCGGTTCCTGCAGCGGCCACAGCACCCGCTGCACCCATGGCACAGAGCACATTCTGGGTGCAGAGCTCGGGCTCTGGCTGCTCCATCCCTGCCCCGCCTGCCTTCCACACAGGTGGGCACAGGTGGGTCCTGCGGCAGGTCACCGTCCCTCTTACCCCTGCAGGCGAAGGGTGTTGCTGTTTTCTACACCACCAGTGTTTAAATCAGAGCTTTTAAGCACCTTTGTATCACGTGTGACACTCTGGGTTACAGTGGGCAGAGGAATTTCCATCTGTTTAATTTTGTGAATGAATCCACAGTGTCTCACTGGCTGCCTGCAGGTCCCCTGGCCAGGATGGAGATGAGGGACGCTACTCGAGTGTTACTTTAGGTCAGCAGAGGGGTCTTTGGTAATTCTGCCTAAATTCATCTGCAGGACCAACCTTCTGGGTTAAGCAACCTGAAAATAAGAAGACAATTCATGGAAGATTTCCTGAAAACATTTTAGTGTGTGTTTGCTTAAATCCCATGGAGAGGCTGCCTGAGGGATGGCAGTTCGTGGTCAGAGCAGGAGGGACCCCAGGCTTGGCTCTGGCAGCTCTGCTCCTCCCAGACCAGCCCTGGCCCCGCAGGCTGAGATTCATCTTTCAGGTCTTTGATGCCATGGAGAGCACTTAGTCCTAAACCAGGCCCACAGTCCCCTCCCAGTCCGGAGTTGCATTTCGGCGCTGCTGAATTTCATGGAAATCGGTACTTTCGGCTCTTGGAAGCAGCTCTGCTCCTGCCGCTGCTGGAGCCCGTGGACCTGGTTGCTTCCCATGCTTCTCTGCAGGAGAGACTGAGCTTTGCAGGAAGAGCAGAGACGGAGCTGAGGACCTGGACATCACGGCGTCACCCTGGGCTTGGGCTGGAGCTTGGCACGGGGAGTGTGGGTGGTGTCACTCTGAGGTGCAGAAGGTCCTGTGCATGCCACGCTGTGCCCTCCCTGGCCCGGAGCTTGGGTCCACTCAGGCTCACTGCCCCCTTCCCAGTCGGCTGCCCTGGATCTGCTGAGGAACGTGTGTCACCTTCTGCCACCGTGTTCCCACGTGGACGTCCCGCTCCGGAAGGCTGCGGCCAGCACAGCTGCGAGGTGAGGGGCCACCGCGAGCTGCTTTGAGGGCAGGCACAGCCTCGACCATCCCAGTGCTTCCCAGATGCCTCTCCCTTTCTGGACAGTGTATCCAAAATGTGCTGTGTGTGTCGGAGTGGATCAGGTGCTCACACCTGACCGAGTGTTCCTGTTTATTGCCATGCTGTTGGAGCCACGCTCGGGGCTCCTCCTCACCCACTCGGGGTTGGCTCAATTCTGCTTCACCTCCGCGTGTTTTCAGTGTGTAAACATCAGACTCCTGGGTGGTGGTTGGACTCCATGAGGCCCGGAGGATCGAAGCATTAAAAAAAAGGAATGAAAAGTAACAAAACCAGCGCAAAAAGCCCCAAGACCCACGTTACTGTCCGTGCTTGCAAGTTCTGGCTCCTCTGCGGTGATGGATGCAGCTGGGTTGCAAAGGCCTTGTTCTTGAAATGAACAAACCAGGCTTTTTTTTGTCTTTTTTTTTCTCCTTGTTTTTTAATCCATTCTTCCCTAGTTAAGAGTGCATCCAGCCTTGTCTGCCACAATTCCTTCCCTCCCGCCCCCCCACTCCCATTCCCTAGGGAAACACAGGTGCCAATCCAGTGTTGCAGGTCATGTTGTCCTTGCCGGGCAGCCGTCGGTCGTTGAAGGTGTGCATGTTGATCACCGCGTCCGTCTTCACCATCACGGGGGGCTGGGGCTTGTGCTTGACCCGGCGCTGGCAGGTGAGCGACAGCCGGATCTCGTCGGCCACGGCGCTGCAGAAGGAGCGCTGGGGACAGCGGGGACAAAAGGCTCCGTTACTGCTGCAGCGTTCTGCTCCCCCCTCTGTGAGCAGGGGGGCTGGAAGGGCTCAGCGGAGGGTGAGCACGAGGTTTGGGGCTGTTTCAGGCATCGGCTGTGCTCTGCGGGACCGCGGGGCTGCGTGGGCACCTTGGCAAGGACTGTACCTTGGACAGGCTAAATCCTGCACAAAGGCAGAGCTGCAGGCGGCTGCTGGAGGTCTGGAGCTGTGTGGTCCCTGCAGGGGGCTGGGACGGGTCTGACCCTCCTGCTATGGGGCAGCTTTCCTTTCTCTATCTAGTCCATCACAAGGGCAGCTCGCTTTGATTTCTGGTCACGCACGCAAATGCATGTTCCACTTACTGCACCGGGACACCCACGGAAGAGGAAGAACATAAAAGCAGTTCTGTTGTTTCCTGAACACTGATCAGCCACTGATGGGCTGCGTCTGAGAGGGTGGCAAAGAGTTGATAAGACAGTGTGAGGCTTCCTGGTGGGCCCTGACTCGTTCCTCTTTGAATGGGAGTGGGGAGAAGGCATGTATAGTCACACCTGGAACGTGCAAGGTGATGTCAAGTGGATGTAACAGCTGAGAAAGGCCCCTCCTAGGGACTTCTGCCTATATTTTAATGATTTATTTGTCAGCTTGCTCTAAACTACCCTACCAGTGTGTCCTGGCCTGGCTGCTGCAGCAGCAGATGACCCTGATCAGAGCAGACATGACTTTCCCCCGAGTGGAGGCTGTCAGAGGGTCAGACCAGTGAGCCCCCGGGGATGGTGTTTTAGGGGTGCCAGGCTGGATCCGTCTGCCCCCTCCCTGCCTATCTCTGGGGTCAGCATGCGAACCCCTCCACGGCTGGGCTAAGGGGGGTGCAGGGAATCAGAGGGAATCAGTACCTGCTCGCGCTCTGCCGTTTTGCGCAGCTTGTAGATGAACTCCACCATGGCCACAAAAACGGACAGCACCAGGCCTGCTGCCAGGACGATGAAGATCCCTCCGATGTTCTGGATGCCCAGAGCGCTGGCCTCCTTGTTCTCATCCTCAGGGCAGCCATTCCCCCGCCACCACTTCTCCTTCATGACGTGGAGCTTGTCCTCCTCCTGGAGCTGCAGGATGGCGATGGTGATCTTGTCCCTGTACGGTGACCCTGGGGATGGGAACATCATTATACACAGAGGGAAAGTGGGACTAAAATCCCACAAAGTAGGGAAGGTGTCTGTGTTAAGCAGAGCAGTTCGGACTTCTCTTCAGCAGGCAGACAGTGTAAATTCTGGTATTTGGAATTTTGCTGCTGGGAGTGGATTATCTTAATCACCTCTGTTGTGTTTGTGGTAACCAGCCCCCCTCGGGGTACCTGCAGAGCTGTCACTTACCCATGGGTGTCCCAATCCCATAGCCTTTGGTGTCGATGAGGCCCCCGATCTGCGTGAGGTTGCAGTTCCTCTGGGTGATGTACTCGATGGTGGTGGACTCCATCAGCAGCGCGTAATCAGCCGTCAGGGTTCGCTGGATCCCCTCCTCGTTGTTTTTAACCAGTGCCGTGGGTTTGCTGCTCATGAAAGCCCACATTTTTTCAAACGTGGAAATTTTGGATTTCTGGAAAAACAATATCCCCCAGCCCCAAAATAAGAATGAATTTTCCATTTGCTGAAAGCTGGTATCTTTTCAGTAAATAATAATAATAGTTGAGAACAGATCACACAATGGAGCAACCATGAACTTGACTTTGTCCTAAATACCTCTCTGCCTTCACTGCCCAACTTTGTTTGGATTTATGTTGCCATAAAGAGAGACATAGGCTGCAGCAAACATGCCACTGTGCATGTGCTTCAGGTCCTGAGGTGGAGCTGAGACCCTGCCCCATGCCCTGCAGGCCCCCTTGTCTCACAGGCCATCGTTAGATCTGCTTAAATGTATTCATTTCCTAACCAGGATTTGTTTACCCTGTAATGTTTCCGCATGCAGCGAGAACAGGGAGGGTTTTGGAGGACGTGGTTTTCTCTACACACACTCTATGATATTTTTGTCTTTCCTCAAGCACGGCAAGGAAACATGTCTCCTTTGAGATATGTGCAACTGCCAAACAGATTTAACATGGCCATGTAAACAGAAGCACAGAGATATTCAAGAAGATTGTCTTATGGCTAAAAATAAACATGGATATTCTTTCACTATCAGCAGACATTCTGTTGCAAAGGAAGGAATACGTTTTCTAGCTTGCTATTCATGTGAATGTTTTTTTTTCTTCCAGAAAATATGTTGAGCGAGAAGAAATATGGTTATTTTATGTCTTGCCATAACATTTGAAATGTACCATTTATCTAGAGCACCTTCTGAGTTTCGCTGTCAGTCACCACAAAAGTCACAGAATCACAGAGTCCCAGAATGGCTTGGGATGGGAGAGACCTTAAAGCTCATCCAGTTCCACCCCCTGCCATGGGGACACCTTCCACTAGACCCGACTGCTGGTCAGAACTGGCTTTAGTTCAGGAAGATTTCCCAGACAGGCAGAGCAGTGTCCTCTTGCCCCTTCGCTGGTCCCAGTGCTCCCGTGGGTCAGTGCTTCTCCCTCAGACCAGCCCTGTTCCTCCAGTGGGCTCTGGAACAGCACTTGGACATTGAGGCTTGTGTTCCCACTGCTGCCAGCTCCTGTATGCACTGTTCTTCTTTTCTGCCCTATTTCTTGTTTTTCCTAGATCTGTTTTTGCCTTCTTATTTCATAAGAGGCAGCTTAGTCAGCCAAACCTCCTCCTCCACTGTGCTGCTCAGCGAGCCTGGAGCTGGCTGATAAGTCAGAGGGCTGATAAGTCCCTGTGCTTTACCTGGAATAAGGATGGCCGCTCAGCAGCCGCTGCATGGGGAATCGCTGCTGCAGAGCTGTGGCTTCAGCCGTCGTTTATCTCTCTACAGGTCTCTGTCCTTCCATGAGAAAGCAGGAGATGGAGCCCCAGCCCAGCCCAACTGCTGCTGCCACAGCTCCCCCTCATTTTTTCAGTATCGCCCAAAATGCGCCAGCATAGGTTCTTCTGATAAAACCATAATAAATAAAAGTGGGGTAGCTAAAAGTCCCTTGTAATGCTTCGTATTCCAAATGCTTTGCCCATCCACCTCCTTTATTCCAGCGTGTTTAGCAGAAGTGAAACAAAAGCTCATCACCCCAGAGCTGGGTAGTGCAGTGCTCTTCAAACAAAGGCTGTTCCTCTGCCTTTAACCCTGTGGGCCCCTTCTCCTGACTGAAATACCCTGGGATTCATTTCTTCTCCATTAAAGCTCATGCTCGTTATAATCCACTTGATGAATGCGCAGCAGTGGATGTGCCGGAGCAAACTTCATTCGAGAGGCAGGATAATCTCCCTCGCTTGAAAATCTGGACCAGTGCCTGTAAGGTAGATTTGTGGCATCTATCAAGCCTCAAAGAGCAGCAAGAAATGTAGCCTCCAAAAGGATTATTAAATATCTGTACATTACAATGGGTAATTGAAATGAATCGTGTGCTCAGGTGGCTGATAAGGACTTGTTTAACATTTATATAGTTCACATCAGAGGCCTCTGGGTTCCTTGGCTGTCCCTCTCTCTTCTTCTCTTTCTGCATTTAATGCTCCTTGGGTGTTGACACAGAGCTTTTAACATCAGTGTTCTCCTAGTCTAAAGCACAGAGCAAAATAAACTGGCAAAAAATCAATAGGCTGCATTTAGTGAAGCAAATGGGACTTGCATGAGGCACTGGACCTCTTCAGGCAACTGAAATTATATGAGACAGGGTTCCCTGGAAGAGAAAAACCACTTTTCTCTTATTCTCTTAAATCACTGCTCCTGACCAGCTTGAAAGGATTTAATTGTGTTTGGGATGCCAGGAAGAGCCCAGATTTCTCAGTGCTGGCTGCGCTGCTTGGAGCCCAGCTCCGGCCGTGCCAGGGGTCGAGCACTCCTCCAGCTGGGGCACGCCTGGGTAAGGGCCGGCCACGAGAATGGAGCTGCTGGTCACTGCTCACTTGTGCCTAATGAACAGCAGGAACAGAGATCTGGGCACAGGGCTGAGACCCCGGCAGGGAAGACGAGGTCCCTCCAGGAGGGAGGTCAGGCCATTGGTGCTGGCAGGGCAGCTCACACACAGCCCTGGTCAGGGCAATCTCAGGCTCTAAAACCTAATAAAAACACTACTTTTCCAAGGGAAAATTCCCCAGCTGGAATTTCCAGCACAGCCCTCACAGGCTGATAGTTTGCTAAAAACCTAGAAGCAGCTGTCAGTCACTGTGAGAGTGATGTTGGTCATCAATCCCAAATCAGAGGAGCAGCGAGGGCAGGAGCATCCCTGCTCCAGCTCACACCCAATTAAGCCACAGAACATGTTTTATAGTTGAGGGAAAAGTTCGTTTCTCCCCTTCCTCCTCTCAAATACTTGGGTCACACTGCAAAGGCATTGCTTATTGAAGGGAATTTGGATGTTGTAAATAAGCAAAACCATCTTAGTCGTAATTTAGTAATAAAGAATGCCTTAAATTGTGTTTAATTTGCTGATGTTTTTTCTGTGTTCTTTATTTGTGTGTACATTTTATTTTGCTGGACCCCTGATTTTACCATAGTTTAACTTAAAAAATCCTTGCTGGCGTTAGTTACTGGTCTGATCTGGTATTTACTGTGCTGTGGCTGGGTGCTAATTTCTTCTTGAGAGATTCACCATTTACTTTTACGGGCTTCTTAAACGAAGCACATCTCAGTTGTGGGTAAAGACACCCTCCTGTGCCCCCACATTTTCCAGAGGATCCCCAGGTCCCCCTCAGTGACAACTTTGCTGCCAAAGGTAGATGAGGAGGGACTGCTTGGGTGCTCTGAAGCATTAAGATAAATGGTCTGACACTGGCTTCTTCCTGGCACAGAATTTCTCGTGTCAGGAGCCCCGGGACGTTAGGAATGATGGAGATATTACTAATTATCAAGGGCTGGTGCTGTAGCCGTGGCTCACACGGGGGGGTCGAGTCTCACTCCTCTTCACATCTCTCCCTCCGACTCATGCGAGTGGAGCTTCTTGATTTGTTCAGGATAAATAACACCAGAATCTGGTCTGCTGTGCTCTGCATCTTAATCACGCCATGTTAGTGCTAAATGAGATGTGTGTGTGAAAGCCGAGTGCCAGCCCCTCCGAACACAGCGATCACAGCGACACCGAGAACGCCTCTGAGTTCATTCTTCAGAGTCACAGCTCAGAAGCCACCTTTAATAAGCAGTTCTGCAGGGCCAGTCACCCAAATCAATTAATGGAATCGTTTAGAGGAGCCCCTACGAGGCATCTTGCCAAGACATATACGCTGTTTTATCAGCCAAATTGGCACGAAAGGAACTTTCAGGCTTAAGATTTTCAATTCCATCCTGTGTGAAAAAATAAATTGATTTCCACCAACTGAAGATACTTAGTCTTGAGGATTTAACATTTCTGTATGAGTGAGTATCCGTGTACACACATACACACACTCACACCCAGACTCCAAACTGCACGTGAGACCTGGCCTTCCGTTCAGAGACGCAGCATCCTCTGCAGGATGGGAAGGGTTTCTGGCATGAGTTATAATGAACTCTAGATGCTGTTCCTAAATTAATTGATCTGTGTTTATTCCTGTAACTCAATCTGCATTGCCAGGGAGTAAACACCTTCTCAAAAGTTCTTTTCATGAAGTCCAAATCTGCCAATACGGTTCGTAAAACTCTCTCTTCTTCCCATTTGCCATGGCTGGTTTGCTCAGCCGCATGGGGCCAAATTTTGTGGGAGCAGCATCCTTTGCTGTGCGGCTGTCCCAGAGGTGTCTTGGTTCCACTGGGACCTTCTGCAGTGTCCCTGGCGAGCTCTGCACGAGCTCTCGGGCAGCCTGAACACAGGTAGAACTGGTCAATGCTTTGGGAACCATCTCATGGAACAGGGTGCAAGGCAGCTGCCTTCATCTTCCTCCCATTGTCCATTGCTCCCTACGATCAGCTCCCAGGATGGTGTCTCCTCCTGCATTCCTGGGGGGGATCCAGCACGGACTCTGATGGGCACTGACAGAGGGGCTGCAGGCCCGGGTGTGCTCAGGGTTGGTGTGTGCAGTTTGCAGCTGATTTAACACAGAGAAATGAAGGAGTGAGTTCCTGCTATGAGGGGAATGACTTTGGGGAGCAGCCATACAAGGAGCCAGGCAGCAATTTGTGCCGAGTATAGCAGGTAATCCATGGAGCAGGTGAGATCCTCATTTGTGTGCTGCCACCAGCCTTTTGTCCCAGCAGTGACAGTGTGTTCAGAGCTGCTGGAGTGCTCAGGCTCTGGATGTCCAGGAGTGCTCTAGGACCCGTGGCTGGCATGGGCTGTCTCTGCTGGTGACCCCTGGAGCAGAGCAGAGGAAGAGGAGGGAAGCCATGTGCTGTTCCTCCAGTGCCACCCATCCGAGGGAGTGTGGATCCTCAGCTGACACCTGGTGCCCGGAGCTCTGTGCTGTCACAGGTGTCCCCACGGAGGTGGCACTGACAGAGCAGCTGAACCAAAACCACTGCAGGAATTACCCAGTCGAGGACAAAGACCTTGCTGGGGGCTGGCAGACTCCCATGTCCCTCTGTACTCGAAGGACAAGTGAACAGAGCATCCCACATGGGCGCTCCCACTGCTCCAGTAATGGAAACGCTTGTCAGAAGGGACATGCCTGAGAATTCATCTCCATACAACAATGATAATAAAAAAGAAAAGGAAAATATGCTGCATCAATAAACCATGCCACAGCCGTTAGAAGCCTGAAGTATGATTCTGATGGATAATGATTTGAAGCAATAAATATACTGTGTCCTGATGATTGTTAAAAGAGACAGTTTCCTTTTATTCCCATATAAAACTCATATTGGAAAGCGCAGTTAAAGCACACAGTTATAGCCTGCCTTTCCCTGCTGGCTGTTCCAGGTTTATATGGCTTTGGAAGATACCACCACGCATCCGGCTGTGCCATGGGCAGAACTGCATGGACCAGCTCCACTGCAGGAGGCAAATGGGCCCCCAGCAGCAACTGGGCATTCCCAGAATCATTAAAGATCAAACCAACCCCTCCGTGGTTCTTTATCAACCTCTGCTGCTGCCTGTCAGAGTCAGGACACAGATTCAGGGAGGACAGTGGCTTCTCAGCCGGAGCAGAGCCAAGAGAAGTTACAGAAGAACAATGCTCTCTCTATTATTAAAATCCAGCATATTGATTTCCTTTAATGAGTCTTGGCAATTAAACTGCTGAGGCCTCGTCAAGCTGCCATCACCCTGTGCCTGCTCAAATAATGCGGCACCAGGCACAACCTGCTTGGTAAAGCCTGAGCTGTGTTTGTCACAGGTATGTCCTTCTGCATTAGGGTGGCAGAGGGGGAAGGAGCCAGAAGCGTGGGGGAGCCAGCCCCCATTCCTGATCCAAAGCCTTGGATTGGCCTGTGGGCCTCTTTCCTTGCCAGGGTGATAATTCCTTAATCACCCCTCATTTCTATCCCTTTATTCTCTCTCTTTTTAAACTGGGTTTTTACAGGCCAGCAGTGGTTTTAAAGGTCATTTTACATCTCTCAGTTTCTTTCTATTTTTGAGGCAACGGTGGAATCTGACTGACTTCTGAATTTAATTATGCTTTAAATAGAAGAAGTTAATGCAATTGGATTGTGATGCACTGGTAGTGTTACCTTGCCCTGGATCTCAGAGGTTAATAAAACTGGATTACATTGATATGAATACCTGAAGGACAAGAAAGATATTTCAGCTATAAAAAATACTGGTTAGGAAGGGCACTTTGCAACATCTGTCCAGCTGTGGGTTTCATTTGGGCTCTCCTTTGTCCCTGAAGGCTGGCTGGATCAATTTGGGGGCTCCATGGGGCTGTGCTGGCAGAGGCAAGGAAGGAGCTGGATGGGTCAGATGTGGAAACCGGGAAGATGCTTTAGGGAATGTCAGATTATTCTGTAAGGCTTTAATGCCAGCTACACTTCGGTATGTGCTACGTTTTAGGGTGTCCGAGCCAATATTGGGTAGAGCCTCCAAAACTGTAAAATCAGTTTAATTTTGGAACTGTGAGTTCAGTTAAGCATAGAAAGGGGGAATTTAGCCTTGGTGGGACTCAGGTAAGCCACACTCTCAGTCTGGGCAAGATGTGAGACTGCAAGAAGCTGTGCAGAAGGAGCAGCAGGGGCGGCTTGGGAAGCTTTCTCTCTTTGGATCTTTGTTCTGGCTCCCGCTGGCCTCAGCGTGTTGCATCTCTGCCCGGAAGGCAGAAAGCCTCTGCCCGGTCTCACCTTGAAGAAGGTCATGGTAGCTCCATCCTTCACTGCTCCATACTCTATTTTTGTCTGCTTTGCCAAGTCATCTGCCGAGTCGATGGGGGATTCCATCCTCTCCACCGTCAGGAAGGCCGCAAGGTTGGCCGTGTAGGACGAGATGATAATTAGGGTGAAGAACCACCATATGCCACCAATGATCCGTGTAGACAGGGCTTTGGGCATCAGCTCCGAGCCTGGGGTGGGAGAGGGGAAGGAGGGGAGAGGAAATAGAGGGAAAGGACCCATTTCATACATCCATACGTACATTTTATAAACATATATATATATGAGATCAGGTTTCACTGTCAAAACTGTTCCAGCTATGCAATTAAAGCCAACTGGTTTTGAGGCAAATTATCCAGACATCTTGCGTGTGACAACATCAGTGGGGTTTTGTAGCATTTGCAGAAAAACCCTCTCCCTTGATTACTGACCTTGGGTACAGTGCCCAATTTACAGGAAACATCCAAACTGAAGTAATTAACTGGGCTGCTTTTATGAGATTTAAATAGCAAGCTATTTATGAACTTTTATAAGTGTTTTGTTCTGCCATTTAAAAAGGGTTTTGCTTTTAAACAGATTATTTTCAAAAGACTCACTCTGGGGAGTGTGTTCAAATACACAAGGTTTTAAAAAAATCAAACAGCGAGAGAAAGGAACTATCAGGGTCCAGGGCTTTGAATGCCAGTTAGAAGTGGGGAAGCAGGAGATGTTACAGCATAAAAGGTGTAGTGGGTCTGGAATGACTTTTATTGAGCAGACATGAAGGGCTAAATGGGTTGTGCTATTTTTGTAATCACCCAAAACACCTTTTAAAGCCAGGCAAGAGCTTTGGGTTTGAAACAGCTGTGCTCAGAGGATTTATCAGCCTGGAATGTGCAACAAAGATTGGGCTTTGCAAAGCAATTTTAGGCAGCGTGGCATCAAAGCAGAGCATGGGGAGTAGTTTTGCTCCCTTCAGAGTACAGCAAGGAGACACCAGGAAGAGGAGAAGTCCTGGATATTGAGGGTGCTTTGGTTCTCCTCAAGATCCTGCTTCTTCCCTCTTCCATCTCCGGCCCTTTGATGCATTGGATGCTGTAACATCAGTCTGGCTTTGAAATATTTTTCTTCTTAGATGCAGAATTGAGTTAAAAAGAATATAGCTCTTTTCATTTATCAGCATCTGATAAGAGGGATGATTCATCCTGCTAAACCATCTTGCTGGGAACTGTCACTGTCCATGAGGACAGCCGAGATCCAGGAGGAATCTCTATTACAGGTGGCAGCGGTGGCAGTGGAGCTCGGAGCAGGAGCTCTGTGCCTGCCACTGAGCTGAGGCTGTGCTTCTTTTGCTCTCTGGATATAACCACTGATACACGGTAAATTAAAGTGTGACAAATGTTTGACATTTTCCACTTACTTCTATTCCTGGATTTTCTGCAATTAGATCACAGCTGAATTTTGTTCCTTATTCAGAGCTGCTCCCAAGCTCCCCCCCTGCTGCCTTCAGAACAGATTTATTCTATTCATTCCATCTCTCTATTCCATTCACACACAGGAATGTAATCCCATCCATATCCCATTTTTGAGGTCCCTGTCATCGTGGTGGCTCACCAGTGCCACTGATAGCACTCCTGAGGGGCTGCTGAGCAGAGGCTCCCAGGGCAGCTCCTCGCCTCTGCCCTGGGCTGGGGGAGCTTCAGGGCGTCTCACACTGCTCAGAATGACCAGGGGAGAGGGAAAATGGGGATGGAGCAGAGGGCAAAACACCCTGTCTGCTGGAAAAGCTGATTTAGAACAGAGAGAGCCAGGTCAGAGATCCTGAAACTGAACAAATGGTTTGAATTAACAGAAATGGGAATCTACAGAGTCTCTGGGATGTGGGTGAATGAAGCAGCTGAGGGAGATGAAGGCAGTGTTCCTCCTTGCAGCAGGGTGGGTGTGTGCTCAGCACTGCAGAGGCCAGGAAGTGCCAGGAGGTTCCAACCAAAACAGATTTTCAATTTAAAAACCCCTAAAGGCAGGTGGGTGCTGCCCTACCTTGCTGCATCAGTGCTCCCATCCCAAACCAGAAGCTGTTCAAGAGGGTGAAGTTGTTCTCCACAATGTCCGAGCCCGGGTTGCAGGGATGGGCATCGTACCACTCATAGGGGCTGAACCTGCGGCACACACGGAAACCAGAGTTTGTTAGCTGGGATGTGGCACGACAAGACCCTAAAGGATCTGGAGAAAAGGAGTCTCAGTGCCTCTGGTGCGGCTGCGCAGGGGCTGCCCACCCTCTGGTGAGCAGCTTTATACAGAAAAAGGCAAATTCAGCCCAAAGCACCCACATGGCCATAAGTCCGTGTCCTGCATTCCGGAGAGCAGAGACACCTGGGAAGCCAAGTCCTCTACGGTGTCTCAGGCTTCCCCAGAGCCTTTGGTCGCTTTGGATCATCTCTTCAATATTGTATCCTACAACAGCACCTGGAGCACGTGATGGTGGGATGGGATGGGATGGGATGGGATGCAGACACGTAACCTCTTGTATGTAGCAGTTTGAAAACATGGGGGAAAATGGCATTTTTGACTGACTGAAGGGAGAAGCCTCAGTCATTCTGCAGCAACAGCAGGGACAAACTGTGGTATTTCAGGAGATTTCCCCACCAATGCGCACAGAAATCAGGGTGGGATTTAGGTCACTGAGAAGTAGGACTTCCCACCATCCTGACAAGCAGGAATTTGGCCCTGGCAGAACACTGGAATGTGGTGACAGTTTGCTGTGGATTGCTGTGTCACTTGGCCCTGTGGTGGGTAGTGGGAGAAACTTATTCCCTGTGGGGATGTATTTCCATGGATAGCCCTGCAGTTCTTGAGGAGGACTGAGGGAATTTTCTAGGCATATCTCTGCAAATTCTGCCCAAGATTGGCAGGCAAGCACCGCTGGGAACAAGCTCGTTTAGCCAGGATCTGGGGAGGATGCTCAACAGGAGAGATGTTAATATTTTTAGAGCTGTTTATTTACATTTTCTGAGAGTCCCAAATTTTGCAGAGATTAAATTAAAAACATAATTGGTATAATTTCTTTTGAACCAGGCATTAATTATCATCTCCGCTTCCTTCTGGAATCCCTGGAGATTCATAACAGCCCCTTCTCAAAGCCCAGCCCACAGCCTGCATCAGGAGATGTTTCCCTCTGTAATTCTCTGCCAGATGCGCCACCACCCAAGGAGATGGTTTGTGGCACAATTCCAGGGGTGCCCTCGCTCAGACAGTTGGATGTGTTTGGAGAAGGGCCCCAGCTCTCTGCCAGGTTCCTCCTGGCACTGAAACCTACCCTGGGCATACGCCAGCGTGGAGCCACGGTCCCGGCACGTGACTGGAGCAGCGCCAAGCATGGGAGGGGTCCGTGGGAAAAACCATCACAGAGGATGGACAAGGCACAGCCCATGGCTCTTGTGGCTTTAGAAAAGATTACCCTGGGCACAGCTGTCCCACTTTTTGCTTCTGTTTCCCACCTTCAAGGTACACTCTGATGACCTCTCCTTTCCTCACTGGTTATCTCACCTTCCTGCAGCGGGGGCCCTTCCCTGGGCTGGGTTTGGGGTCTTGCTCAGGCTGCACCCTGACATTCCGGCTTGTTCATCCAGGTGATGGTTGGGCTGTCCTTGCTGCTCACCTTCCTCTGCTCTCTAAAATCAGAGGAAATCAGCAAGGAAACAAGAACCAGGCTGAACTCAGACCTGGCTTTATATGCTGCTTATTCCTTGTAACTTGCTATAAATTCACACCAGAGGTGGATAAAGGATGGTGTCTCAGTCCTTTCTGTCGGATAAAGCCAGAGTTCCGGAATTAGATTAAAACTTTCTTGGGCTGCCAATGAAAGACTATGAAAAAGAAAGGGAATGGGTAAGATCAATGAGCCTGGCAAGATGACACGCTGGAGAACTTCAAGGTCTGAGTGAAAACCTACTGGTGCAGCTCAAATGACAGAGAAATATTCAGAAATCTGCAAAGCAGCAACAGCTTCCAGTGCTTGAGCAGAGAAACCATTAGTGGAAGCAAGAGGTAACGAAGGAAGGAGGGAGAGGAGCTTGTTGACCCCGTAGAGCTCAAATCAATGGGGGAACTCAGGATTCTCTGTGGCTGGCTTCCCTCATCCTCACGTGCACAGTGGGCTCTAAGAAATATTTCATCAAAAACTAGGATCATTCTCCTGTCTCTTTCGGCCTTTTGGCAGGGAAATTGAAGCATTTTGAAGAAGTTTAAAAGATCTAACACAAAATACTTTTGAGTCTAAATTGCATCTCCAGAGAAATTTCCGATGGATGACCCAGTCCTCGCTGCAATTAGGATGAATATTAAACCCATCCACCCCGCCATGCAGCCGAAGGGGCTCGGTGTAATTTGGAGGCCGTGTGAGCCCAAGGACGGGAGGCAGTTCAGGCCAGCCAGGCACCACAGCCTCCAGCCACACGGCCCCCACAGAGCCCTGCAAACAGCCAGTGTGGATGGCTCTCCGGGGGCTGGGGGTTAGAGCAGGGGCTCCATCAGTAGCGAACAAAGACTGATTAAAAAGACAGATGGACCAAATCCATCCTTTGCCTGCCTCTAAATAGTTCCTGAGTCTGTTTTAAGTGGCATTGACCTATGGTTATGGCATGGGCAGAGGACTCTGGTGCCTAGTTCAGAAGACTCATGTCTCTGAATTAAGGCTTTTCTATTTTGATTGCGGTTTTCTTCTGAGAATTGGATTTCAGAGGCCTTGCTGGGGTCAAAAGCAGATATTGTTTCCATTACTTCTGAACGCAATATTTTCCCTGTGAAATCTCTTGCTTTCCATCTCTATGTGTTAAAAGACCATTCCTGCAGAACTTTAATTACCTTGAATATTTGGTGTTCTTTAAAGAATAAGATGACAGAAGAAATGTGAAGAGCAAAACATGAAAAAGAAACTGTAATTGCAATATTTCATGTGTTAAATTTAATCCAAAAAATAGCCTGATAGGGAAAAATTGTTCTATTACATCATAACTGATGTGATGCAGGGAGATGCTGAGGCTCATTTCAGAATAAAACCTGAGATAAAGCCACAGTTCTTCAGGTTTTCATCCCTCAACACCAGCCAAAAGCCAAGGCCAGGCAACACTGCCGTGCTCGGACAGAGCATCTGGACATCCCTGTTTGTGCAAAGTGGTGTCTGAGGGACTTCACATCACGGCCTGTCCCGGCATTTCCTCCAGCCTTTCCGCAGTGTTTCATGTGCAGATACAGTTTGCACACTTATATGCTTTGAAAGTGGGATCTGGACAATTTGGGCTGGATCTGGTCATTAAGAGCTGGGGAAAATAAGCTCATAAATGCAAAATTGTGTTTGAATTATCATTGCAGGCCACACGAGCAGGCTGGTGCCTGGTGCCACTAAAGCCAGCGGCGCTGTGGGAGCAGAGCCCACTCAGCTGTGCCCTGCATGGATGACAGGGACAGACAGCCAAGGGCTTTCTATCAGCCATCACAAGACAGCCAAGGGCTTTCTATCAGCCATCACAGGATTTTCCTCTTCATGGACTTTGGCTCCATTTTTCCAGAGGAGAGTCGCTGCCGAGAGCACCTGGTTATCTCTGACACCCTTGGGTGAGGAGGCATGGCAAAGACAAGGGAGGAGGGCAATTGCAGCTGGAATCTTGATCAGGGAGGGCCCTCCATGTCCTCTGAGACGAGAACACAATGTCCAGCTCTGCCACTATGCAGAGGAGGGACCAGAGGATGTACCTGCCTCACCATGCACATTTAACATGCTTTGAAAGTGGGGTCTGGACAATTTCGGCTGGATGTGGCCGTTATGAGCTGGAAAAAATAAGCTCCTAATGTAAGCATTCCAGGTGCTCACAGCACTCACGCCCAGCTCACTCTGCTGTTCTGTGTAATTAGGATATGACAGAGTGAAAGCAGGAAATCTGCTCTAAATGCCCCCCTGGACCTGAGGGATGCTGAAAATGGTACATTTGTTGTACTGTCAGGGTTAATGGAGTCTGCTTGCTCCAGTTCTGTATCTGATCTTTCCTTTGACTCTCTAATGTCAGTGGATGAGGGAGGAGGCTGGATGCTCCCAGGAAGGCGTAGCACAGCAGACCTTGGGGGAGAGGGTCTGCACGGACCCCCAGACCAAGGCAGCAGGGGGGTTTCTGAAATCCCCACTGGTATAAATTCAACTGGAAATAATGAGAAATGAGCATCAAACTGCAGAGTGGGCTGAGGAATCTTTCCTGGACATGGTGCTTATGCAAAATATTCCATCGAGGGCTGTGTGTGGTCATGGAGGGCAGCTGCCTGCACCACGGGCAAGTGCTCTGTTTTCATTTGAAAAGGTGGGATCACGGACTGAGAGCAATCCTGGACTGTGTCTCATCAAAGGTTCTGTGGAATTAACAAGACATGCAAATATATGCAAATTCTGCCTTTAAACATAGAGGATTTAAACATGCTAATTAGATGCATATTAATTTTGTAAACAGACACATTGTCTGATCCATAGCAACGGCTCCTCCATTCTTTTGATATAGGGAAGGGTTTGTGTGAGCTTTACTGGTGGAGGGATCAGAGACAGAAGTGGAAAATGGTGTGGGAGCTCTGTGCCCAGCACCCAGGAGAGACTGGGAAGGGTGTGAGCAGTGACTGAACAGGAGAACCACCCTTCATATACCAGGAGGTGCTGATGAGATGGAAAGGCTGCAAAATTTCTAAAATCATTTAAAAAGTCCATTTTAAAATTCTTTCATACTGGAAGTGTGTGAAAGTGAGCAGCCAGCCCATGGTGATGGACCAGAGGGGAATCTCAGTGGTGACACGGGTTTGATGCTGCAGCTCCCCCCAGGGACCAGCGTCCCCTTACCTGGCTATGACAAAGAGCACACAGCTGACCCCCAGGTAGGCGAGGAGGATGTACATCCAGATGTCGGGAGAGAGAGGGTTGAGGAAGGAGAACACGCTGGGGTTGGTCCCGTTGGGCTTCCGGTACAGGATGCTGACCCCCAGGGTCATGAAGGGCTTGGAGAAATCGATGGCTTTCTCCCGGACATGAGTGATGGTGAGAGGAGCCACGGCCAGGTCAGCTTTCTGCAAACAGCACAGAGGGAGGGGACGCAGGCAGGGAGAAAGAGGAGTTACAAACCGAGGTGTTCCCATCCCCTTGGAGACACCACAGCTCTCACACAGCTGAAACAGGCCAAAATGCCCCAAAGCGCAGCCCTGGGGTTCCCCTCCTGTTGCACACGTGGTACACATTTGCTGTGCAATACAGATGTTGGGGGTATAATGTTCGCCATAAGAACAGCACAACCAAATGGAGACGTTACAGCCTCTGCAGCTTCTGCCCCAATGCAATGAGCTCTTCTGAAACGGCCAGAAAAATCAGATTTTACAGTGTTCTAAAGTGTCAGTGACCCTTGCTGTGCTTGCTCCTCACCACAAGACTCTACAACAGCGAGTAGGCTGTGTGTAAACCCTGCCATTGGCAGCAGTGGTTTGTTGTTGTTGCTGTTGTTGTTGTCCTGCCTTTCACACTGATGCAAGAGGAGAGGAAGGTGGGGAGGAAGGCTACTCTGGATGGAGCTGCAGGGAGCCATACTGTGGCAGTGTGAGATAAAAGGTTCAATTTCTTTTCCCTCAGTCATTTCATGATACAACTTGAGAGGCTCAGTCTCAGGCAGGGATGCTCAGTGCCTGCTGGGTGGGAGGGAGGGAGGGAGGTGTGGAGGTGAGACCCTCTGAGGAAACACTATTTAATGATGGACTTCCCAGCCCACCCTGCTGGAATGGTCTGAGCTCCATGAAGCATTTCAGATGAGCATATTCTTTATCCTGACAGATTGTATGAATTGTGTTTGTTTCTATTATTTCTGGTATTTAATAATTTCTGTGCTAATTCAGCTAGTGACCACACACACCCTCTTTCTGTCGGTTAAGAGCTGCATTCATTCCTCTCACTAAACATTCATCCAGGTTCTTAAAAGCCACAAGTAAATACATCCAAGGTTTCCTCGTTATCACCTGCCTTGCTTGAGCTTTGCAAATCATTCTTTGGGATTGTGAACTTCCGAGGAAACACAGACACATAAATTACAGCTCTGAAGTTGAGCAGAACCTCCCCCCATGCCAGGAGCCCAGGCAAGATTTATTTAACATCTGGTTCTGAAAATTAAAATTCTAAATTACCCATGAGTGATAATTACCTAGAGATATGGTGGATTTGTCATTATTCATGAACTTTAAATCAATACTGGCTGGAACACCCTTTGCTCCAGCAGGAACTGGGGGTTCACTGTAGGAACCAGAGCAGATCCCTGGCCTGTGCTGGGGTTAAAGGTTGTACTAATGGTTTCATTTGACCTTGCCAATCTGTGATGAAAGTCAGTGCAATATTTATAAATAGAGGAATTTGGGCCTTTTACTCTAAGAAGAGTCTCTGCATGAGCTTTTGTCCATTTACATGTGTGTGTGCGTGTGTGTAAGGGACCCCCTTTCCAATGAGTGCAGCCTTAGAGCTCCTGAACAGAGGCCTTCAGGAATTATGTACCAAGGGTAAAAATGACGTATTTTTGTTCTAATGTGGTTCTTCAGCTGCACCCTGGTTGGTTTCCTTTCCTTCTCACTTTCCAAATGGAAATACATTTTTACATCAGCCTGGTACAGGAAGAGCCCATTTCAGTAACTGTCATTTGTCAAAACTTGTGGAAAATGGGAGCAATATTTTCCCAGTGAGCCCATTGTGCCAGCTGTGGTTGTGGTGACGTGGATAGAAGCTGAAGGGGCTTGGAAGTGGATGGGCATTGGCGGCTGTCCAGCCTGAGGTGGGGATGTTCTGCATCCTTGGGGCCATCCTGGCAGGTTTGGAGCTTGGCTGCTCCCACACCTTACAGCACACCTGGAAATTCTGGCTTAGTGCTCCCCACAGTCACAAGGCAGGAATGGCAAAAGAAATGCAGCATTTTCCCTCCTCCATCACTTCTGTGTGGGTGTCCTGACTCACCAGGGAAAAGCGAAGAAGATGTTGAAGGGTTTGGCTACGGGTTTTTCTGAAGGAGGGAGCAAATGTTCTGTGGTCAGAGCTTGCTGGTGATGGTTGGGCTGGAGGATCCTTGGCCAAATTTGACAGAATGATACAGTGAGCTAAAGAACGGCCTGGAGTTTGTGCTTTGCCACAGAAAATGAAGAGAGAGAAATCTGCATGGATGCCCAGGGATCCAACTGCTTTTAGCGCAGAAATAAAATTTTACTGTGTCACTCCAGCAGCTCCTGTGATGTGCTCCCAGCCCCGTGTCCTTGCAGGGAATGTCATGGGCAGGCAGGACAGAGCACGGATTCAGGAGCCTGGGCTGGGGTGTGTCCTGAGCAATTAGAGGCAGCACAAGGCTGCACTTCCATATCCTTTTTATCAATGCAGATTTTTCTGAAGGTGGCCTCTAATTAAGGGTTTGCTGACAGAGAGGATCTAAATCAAACCCACCAAGGGTGAAGCTTTGATTTGTCGTGCTCTGACATTCCAAACTGGGCAGTCAATTACCAGACTCTGGCTGCTTCCTTCACTCAGCCCTGACTCTTGTGCTGTTGCACAGTCAGGTGGGTTTTATTAAAGATGAGGCATTAGAGCAAGTGCCAGTGGCTTAAAGACCCTTGTCCTGCAAAACCACTTAAGCCTACACCTCTGTTTTACTGGAGCTCACACATCTTCCAAGTCTTGTGCCTGTTCTTAAGTGTTCTGCTGAATTGAGGCCAGAAAGATGAATTCTGCCAAGGCAGCTACACATCAAATGCAGACACTTCTCCAACACACCTCCAAGGCTTTGGATCTCCTCATTCACCCAGTTACAGCGCATCACTTGGCTGCAACGGCTGTGAGTTCACTGGGCGTTCAGCACAGGGATGATCATATTCGCTGCAGAGATATTTGGCTTTCATCAGAAAATGCCAAGTCTCATCTACAAGTTCTCAGTTATCAGGGAGATGTGGCCTGTGGGTCAGGACAGTTCATGTGCGGCCATGGTCACTGTGGGAATCCTGCAGCGCCTGACCTCAGCCAGAGCCAACCTCCGGCCAAGTGGCCGGTCATGGCAGAGCCCACCAACAGTATAAGCACCAAGATAAATATTTATTCAAGAAAATAAGCTGCCTCCGTGCTTATTTTGCCAATCTGCGTTAGGTATTTACATAAACTAATCATGTGTGTGTTGCCTGCAAGACAGAAATAGTGTGTGTGTGTGTTTTACTGATTTAATTGTTACCCAGGTCTGGCAGCACCGATGCTGTCATCCCTTGGTCTCTCTTGCCACTGCCAGCGCCAGGGCTTCTGCCTTGGGTCCAATCTCTACTTCCTACTCTACTTGCTTGGCTGCTGTGCCCTGCTCCTGCTCCCCGGCCCCACGCTCTGCTGGGCTCACACCTGCATCTCCCTGCACCTTTCCCTGCAGCAGAGCAGCCCCGGCTATCCTGGGGGGTGGGGGACGAGGGGGCCAGGCCCAGCTGAGGCAGCCGGGGCTCTCCTGCAGCTCATGGCTCAGAGATGAGGGGCTGCGGCCGGGGTGAGTGTGGGAGTGCTCTGTCAGAGCCCTGTGCCTGCCCGGGGATAGGGAAGCACTCGCTGGGAGCAGAGAGTCTCAAGGAGAGCAGGGTCAGTGTTAATTGTCTGACTCCAGCTCCTAACGGCTGCTCTGGCAATCTCAGTCTTAGATACAAGTTTTGTCAATGGATTTATTCAATATCAGCAGTGAATTAAGAACAGATGTCAGCAAGAAAAGCCTAGCTGCGAGCTGAAGAGGAGGAAGAAGGGCCATGAGGTCCTGTTGGGGCTTTTACAATCTTCACTTTAAGGAAGTTCTTCAGAGCTGGAACTGTCATTAACTGTACCTGAGGGATGTGAAGGCTGGAGGGTCCCGGTGAGAATGGCACTGCTGTGAGAGACAAGCCCTACCCTATGGATTCCTGGCAGGTGAACCAGCCAGCAAGAGGCAGGGACACCCGCTGAGGCACACAGAGAACTCGGGGCTCCCAACATACAGATCCTTTACCTGGATCCCTGAGTACGACCCAGTTATGAATCCATCCAATTAATGATCTGAGCACAAAAGGAAAACCTGTTCTGGCTTATTTCCATCCCGTCCCTAACACTAAGGTCCTGCAGTGTCTAAACAAAAGGTGGAGGACACTTCATCCAGTGAAATTGGTTTTTTTTCCCTATTCCTGGCCCAGTGACGTCCAAATGAAGCCCCAGTTCATGACACTTGAGATAAAACATCCACCAGTGCAGGAGCATTAATGGGGAGCTGGCAGTGTGGTGCAATATGTATTTCTGCCAGAATTTACTGTCAATAAATGTCCACTTATTGTGAAAGAGTTAAATCAACTGTCAGGAATCGTCCCTAAGGATGGATGTTACAACTGCTCTGCAGTTACCATTGGCAGGGATTTCCATTAGAAACCCTAGTATTTGCTATACCTGTTTTATTCCCACCTGAAGTTTCGGATTGAATGGCAATTTGATGTGCACTGTCGCAGCAGAGGAGACAAGTTTTATTTGTGAACAAGTTTGTGCAAAATGTCCAGAACAACTCATTCTGCTGGTTTTATGGGATTCTGCCCACAAACAATAGGGAAGATTTGCAGGCATTGCTTTGCCAGACAACTGGAATTTATAAATCAGAACGGATGGGCCACGGTGTGCAGTGGAGCTTTGCTTGTATCAGTAATAATTTCTATGAATAAACATCAATAGCAGTTCACTGTTGCTGAAAGGAGGAGGTTTGGCAGTTGTCAGGTTCCCTGTTTGTTATGAATAAAGGGCTCAGGAGCTTCTCTGCACCACCTGGGTGCCCCAGACCTCCCTCAATACCTGAGTTCAGCTCTCATGGCCCTTCTAATCAAGGCTCCTCTGCGGGAATGGCCAGAGAGGTGACAATAAGCAGTAGACTGTGGTGAGGAGAGAGGCTACTTCTCCAGGGAATGGGCTGAACTCCTCAAAACAGGGACTTTTTGTGCTGAGGATGAGCAGCAGATGAAAGGCAGCGGGGCAGGGCTGTTGCACTCAGCTGCATGAGGCTGTTGTCTCTGGATCTGCTACCGGGGACCTGTCGGACAGGGTCGTGCTGTGGCTGCTCTGATTGCTGTTGCTTTTCCTGTTTATGCTTAAGGCCAGACTAGAAACACAGGGCTTTTACAAAGGATCATAGCCTGAGGCATCCCTGCCTGTGGCCAGGCACGTCTAGATCAGAGAGAGGGGAGGAGGAGGATGCGTGACTGCATCAAGCCCAGAGCACTCACTCTGTAAACACCTCTCCAGGCACGTGATTTACCTTTGGGGTGCCACGATTTACCCCTTTGGTGACAGCACCTTTGTGCCCCAGACACTGCTGTCATGCACCCACCTGGGCCACCCTTGCTCAGCTCCTCTGAGGTGCATCTCCAGCCCAGTGAAAGGCCATCCTGAGGGACAGGCGCCCCTTGCTTTGCCCATCTCCTCCTCTCCAAATTTCAGCCTCAGCTCAGGCTGAGTTGGCCGATACCTGGTATGCAGAATCTGCCACTTCCGCAGTTCCCAGGCCCTCTAAGCAACAATAATCAGCATTTTAGCCTATCACTTCACCCTAGGAACACCCCCTGCTCTGCATTCAGGGAGCCCACAGCAGCTCTGCCCACAGCAGCTCTGCCCACCCGTATCACAGCAGTCCGGGGGGCTCCACCTCCTGAGCTACGTGGGTCTTCCGCAATGCACTGACTTTCTGCATTGAATTAATCCTGACCTGCGTATTTGGACCTCACAAAATCCTGCCTGCTTTATGCTCCCACCTGAACGATTCCAATCTGTTTATGAGAAGGAGACACCGAACACAGAGGAAATCCAGCTCAGATATCAAACTCTGGAAGTGGGCAGCCCTGTTTTCATCACTACAACTCGATTTGAATGCTGCCTCTAACACTTTTTCTCCTGTGCATGAAATAAGCTTTATCTTGCCTGTTGCAGAGTGTCCATGGGTTGTGCCTTTCCCCACACCGTGTGAAGATGCTGCTGAGGAAGGGCCCATCTGGTTGCAATTTCACTTTTTAAGGCTTTACATAAACACAGCTATAAAAAGCAATGACATGCAGGTAAAGGAACTAATGGCTTCATGTGGGGCCTGGGCAGTGTCATCAGTCCCTGCAGGCACATGCCCAGCCATGCAGGACAGAGTGAAGAGCAGCATCTCAGTGTTAGAGCACTACTTGCAAGAAGGGTGTTTGGCCCTTTCCTGCTGCTGTGAGTTGATTTGCTTTTTAAATAGTTACCCAAGAAATACTACAATGCAGGTTTGACCACAAAACCAAACCTTCCCAAACCTCCTTCTTGTCTATCTCAGTTAGCTGACCACAGCTTCAGGAACGGCTGAAGCCTCCTGAGAGCCCCGTGGTGTCTTGCAGGACACTGGAAGTGACATGGTTTGGGCTAAATGGCCGTCTGGCTTCCACTCCCTTTGGAGGGATTTGCTCCTTGCGAGCCCTGCACTGCAGTGAGAGCTCCAGTGCCTGCTCCGGCAGCGGGTGCCGGGCGGAGGAGCCGTGTCCCGGGGGGCTCTGCCAAGGGGCGCAGCCGCCGCTCCGCGTCGGTTCCGATCTGTGTCACACACATCACTCGGAGCGGCAGAGCACCAGCGCCTTCCGCTGGGACACTGCCACTTGTCTAGCTCGGCAAGGCTGTTGTGTAAGAGGCTCTAAAGTCTGTATTTTGAGCTGCATGGAGTTTTCCAGAAGGAAAAGCACCGAGGCAGGTTTGCGGAGCCGGTGGTATGTTCCCCCATGAGACAGTGTCCTGCTCCCCAGGGCTGTCCTTGCCTGCCCTTGGTGCTCTCCCGCTCCCTGGGCTGAACCAGCCGAGGGCTGCAGCGCTTGTCGCAAGCTGATTAAGCGTCACTTTGTCCCTATAAGGGACATAATCATTATCATCTGCATTTTACAGATGGAGGAAGCAGTGCACAGAAGCAACTTGTCCAATGTCATTTAGGGCAGAGAAGGCAGATCTGGAAGCCCAGCCCAGCTCCGAGCCACTCAGCAGCCCCTTGCTTGACTCTCCACACACCACAGTGACTCACCCAGCAAACACATTTCTCTCCCATGGATGGTAAGAGCATCACAACTCTACAGGGGATTATTTTTGTGTCTTTGCTGCTCAGGCTGTGGAGTCAGAATGTAGCCAGGACCTGGAGGTGGTCAAGGGTTGCCCCTCTTGAGCAGGATACTCAGGAGGAGAGCGCTGTGCACTGCCCATACTGCAGAGAGCCTGTGCTGCAAAGAGCAGGGATTCTTTCTGTCCTTAGCTTTTCTTCCAGAGGCCTTCTCTGGGAATCAGATATTCATAAAAACACCAGCTTTCCTCACCTCCGTATCTGGGCCCCTGGGATCACAGGATGTGCTGGAGGCAAGATATCTAATTAGGAAACTGGGCAACCTCTGGCTGCGAGTGGCAGTTTCAGACTCGGTGACGCTTGGGCAGCTGCGGGAGCAAAGCTGCTGCAACAGGTTCCCTGGTGTTTAGTGGGCTTTTAGAAGTGGCCGTGGAAGGAGAAGCACAGCTGCTGTGTGGCAGAGGGAGCTCCGTGTCCCAGGAGATTTTAGAAAATAAGTTGCTTTTATAGAAAATAAAAAATTAAACTGTCCAGTGCACACCTGCTCCCACATTCTGGATATCTCCTCTGGACTGGGCTGTGTCTGGGACATGGCTGGGGTCCACAAGCTGCACTGGTGCTGTGCCCTTGCCCATGTTTGTCCTCGGGGGTGAGAGGAGCTCACGCTGCCAGCCCAGGACAGCCAGTGTACCCCGGGCCCAGGGGAAGCCTCTTCCCTCTCCACATGCCCAGCCTGTGTCCCACTGTGGGCAGCATCCGGCGGGGAGAGGCTGTGCCTGGAGCCACAGAGCCCATTTCTATGCTGTGACCATGGCTGTTTTCAGGAATTTCAAATGAACATTTGGAAGAGCCAGACACAGGGATATTCTTCTGACAACCTGTGTGACAAGGAGCCAGGCGGGGTCAGGAACTCGCTGTGGGTATTCCGAGCCAGTGAGAAATGGTACCTGTCCCACCCCAGAGAGCCAGCCCAGGCACAGCTCCAGGGACAGCCTGGGCACAACCCGGCACAGCTTACCCTCAGCAGCCACCCACGGGCTCACTCACGTGGTCGATGAGCTCCTTGATCATGCCGTTCCACTGTCCCTTCTCATCCTGGGCCCCATATTTCCCGTCCTCCACCAGCCGGATCTCGTAGGAGAAGCCCAGGATGATGGCCAGCTCCTTCAGGAGGTCGATGCAGTAGCCCTCGAAGCGGTCATTCCCGAACAGGGCCGTGTCGGACTTACGGAACATAACAAAGGGCTCCTCCTGCACAGGGAAAGCAAAAAGTCCCCGTTCAGGGTCAGCTGGAGGCAGGGCCACCTCTGCGGGTGAGCCCGAGCTGCCAGGCACCGGCTCTCCAGGCAGGGCTGGCACTGTGACACGTTGGGAATAAATTAACTTTGCACAGCACATCAGCTAATTAGCAACCTTGTTTACCCCACAAAATTTAATTTTGTCTCTTCTGAGCAGCCAACTGTTTTCCATTTGGTAGGATTTCAGGGAGAAAAATAACCATTTCATGCTCTGAAAATGAAGTGTTAGAAACAGTAAAAGGGGGGGAGGACAAACTCACCCCCGAGCCCTGCACTCGGTACCTGCCATTCACCACAGCGAGCAGGAGGCTGGTGGGTGAAATTCAGGGTGAGGGAACTGTGCATGGCTGGGGCCGCCCCAAAACCTCCCCACTCAGCTGACTGGCACTCCTCTGTGCTGGCACTGCCTGATGGACACGGGGCCCTGCTACTGCCCAGGGGAACTTTGTGCTGTCTGCTGCACTTCTGGCTGCCTGGGAGAGCTGGGGGTGTCTGAACCAGAGCAGGGCTGAGCACCAGCACAGGGCAGAGGAACTAATGCAGTGAGCTGTGCATCCCTCCCCTTGAGCAGGGGCTGGCAGGTGGAGTCACACAGCGAAGTCCAGAGTCCTTTGGTGCCTCTCAGGCTTGGGCAGCCACCGAGGACGAGGAACACTGGGGAGCCCGAGGGAAAAACGTGTGGAGGACGGATGGAAACGGGAAAGGATGGTGGGCAGCAGGCAAGAGCTGGAAGGCAAGAGGAGGGTGAGGTACCTACAGCGAGTCCCTGGCTCAAACTGGGGGTGTCTGCAGGGCTCCTGTCCTTGCCGTGGGGTGGCCAGCGAGCGAGGGTGAGGGAGGGCTACGCTTTGTACTGGCAAACACCCTCTGTGATTTTGCTCAGGCACGGGGGGCTTGAAGAGGTGGGAGAGCAGGTCTGGAGCCCTCAGTAGAGCCCTGTCACATTGCCTGGTTTGGTGGGGCATGGGTGCCCTGCCCGGGGGTGCTCTGAGGAGGGGGCTCAGGGCCCAGTGTGGGCTGTGCCAGCCTGGAGGCTGGTCGTGCTTGTTTCTGCCCACCTGCCAACCCCCAGCTCTGCCCTGGGGCTCTGTGCTCCCACAGAGAGGCAGGAGGTGCTCCTTTGGCCCGGCAGCAGGGTCAGGAGGGGACGTGGCAGCACATGAAGCCCCATTTGCAGCGTTCTAAAGCCCAACTGATCACATCACGCCCATGGAGTTTAACTTGGCACGCGCAGCTCGGCTCAATCCTGCACTCCCCCGCCGCCTCCTCGGCTTTCTGCTCTGGAATTAGTGCTTTGTTTGTGAATCAGCTGAATCTATGGATCTTGATATAAATACGCTGGCTCCAGAGCAGCCATAAAGCACTATTAATTTTGGGAAGCGCTGTAGGGATTACATACATATTTAACAGCCGAAGCACTGAACATTAGGACGCCACTCGCTTCAGTAATGTATCTCCAGGTCTCAAACATTTCCTAGGGGGTAATTCTGAACTCTGTGAACCACTTATTCACGGACTATTTCACAATTTATTACTGAAAATGGCCAGACATCCAATTCACAAGCTCTCTCAGTTTGCTAATCGATTTCTCAGTGAAGGTGCCCTCAATTTCATAACTTCACAGTTCCCATATTGCTTGGGGAGAGCGGCGCTGGCTGCTGGGGTAATATTTCTCTTCCAACAAGTCACTGCAATATGAGCAAAAGGGGAAAAAATAACCTTTCAGCTTTTTCTTTTAAAGGCTCCTCCTATGGCTCTTCTCTCGTCATTTACAGCAGTGCAGAACTACAAAGGGGTGTTGCAAATGCAAATAACATCTAAGGTTGTATTTTATGTTTTAGACTCCAGCATACGCAGTGCAATTCCTGCAGAACTCAGGTCTGAGCACATTCCCTCCTCCCGCGGGCACGGGGATCCAGGACAGCTGTGGTCCCAAGGTGGAAACGCTGTGGCACGTGTGCAGGCCCACGGAGTGGCACAGTTAATGGGAACTGATATCACCCTGTGCCTTACGTAATTTGTACGTGCTCGCAGAGCATGAGATGGAAACGCTGCTCGAAAAAAGCCTGTCAAAGGCAGAGGGCTGACAGTCCCGTCCCCTCCTGGCTCCATCGTTTTGCATTATGCCGTGGCCTTTGAGGTATGGTGGGAACCACGGCCTGGACCCAGACAATTCCACAGCCATGGAAAGGTTTCATGGGAAGAAATGTCACGTGGTGGATGGGAAGTTCATGAGGAGGAGTGGCTGATTTGCATGGAAAGCTGCAGCATCATCTGTCTTTGGCTTATCTTCTGCTTCCACCCTGCTAACCCCTTGCTGAGGGATACAAGACCTTTGGTTCCAGCCCTTCTTCTGCCCTAGACCAAGTGTCCCCTTCCTTTGTTCCCCTCTGGGCACCTAGGTCCCATTCCTTTTATGATACAAATCCCCACTACATCAAGTTACATCCTTTTGGGAAGGGAAGGACATCACAAGGCTTCACACTGCTCCAGACCGGGGAACACATCCCCAGCTGGCTCTGCTCCATCTGCACCTTTACGTTCCCTGAAAACATGGAACACAAAAGGGCCGGAAAATTGCCCTAGGCAAGCCCATAACTCAGGCCCAGTTTTGGGCAGGTTGGCCAAGGGCTGATGTGTTTTGTTGCTTCCCAGTGCCACTCCATGAGCCTGTGCTGTGTCACAGCCGTGCAGGAACCAATGCCACCAGTCATGAACTAGTCAATAAAAACTCATTGAGATCCAACACCTGCTGTCAGATCCAGGAGTGAGCAGGAGAACAAAATACAGCGTGACACTCGGGAGCAGAGCTGGATAATGGCATCAGTCCTCCCCACTTCAGCAGAACGTGGAGGGGGACAGACAGACAGTGTCACAGCTGAGCCAGGGGCTCTGGTTGCTCTTGATATTCTCTTCAGTACCAAGAACACTCCTACCTGAGGTGGGCAGTGCTGGCCAGCTGAGTGCCCACTGCTGTGGCCCTGCCCGTCCGGGCACTGGCTGCACGGTGACACAGGGCTGTCCTGGGGCTCAGCACGTGCAAGCCTCCTGTGCCCTCTGGCACGCAGGGATCGACAAGGGACAGACCCTCCAGCATGCAGGGATCAGCAGGGGATGGGCCCTCTGGCATGCAGGGATGGGCAGAGGAGGACTCTCCAGCATGCAGGGATGGACAAGGGACAGGGACCTGGCCGGGCAGAGGAAGCAGAAGAGCTCAGCCAGGACGAGCAGCAGCTTCCTGGGCAGGGGAACCGCCCGAGGGGGACAGGGGCAGCTGAAGTGGAGGAGCTCGGCCAGGACCAGCACCCGTGGTTCCCACTGGCCTGTGCCAGCCTCGCTGGCCACCACGTGGGGGCTGGCAGCCTGCTCAGGGGCGGTGGCATCAGGGATGTTGCAGGTCACCTCTGTGCAGGGACACGGGGATTGGGTGCCCTGGGAGCCTTGCCCACGTGCAGGGCCTCTTCCAGCAGATGTGCACTGGCGGGCTGTGGGCTTTCAGAGATATGGGATATCCCTGGGATTCGTGGGGAAAGGACAGTGACAGGCCGGCAGTCTCCTACCAGCACTGTGGTGACAATTAGAGATCTGTTGCTCAGTGAGTCCGTGACGTTGGGCCCTCGTCCTTTGGAGATTTCCGTGATGTTCAAACCATCGGAAGGGCTCCATGCTCCAACCTGAAATGAAGCAAACCAACACAGTGAACCCCCATCTCAAACTCCTCAATCCCCACCTGCATTCCTTAATCCATGCCTTGCATTCCCCACTTGCTCCCAGCATCCTACTGGCCTGGAAAAGGGAACTTCCTTCTTTTGTCTGCAGTAAACAGCAGCAAAACTGGAATTACCGTGTAATCTGCATTAACCCTTCAGCTGCAGGTCGCTCCAGTGGCACATGTTCCACAGTCCCTGTGCTTCTGCAGTGGATGAAACCATGGGGACTGGAATTTAGGTGCTGAATGAATGAACAATCTGCAAAGGCACTGTATAGAGCAACACTCAAACCACACCAAAGAGTCAAATCTGGGCAAGGATAAAGCACACAAAAGAAAAATAACCACGAATCTGAGTCCATTTTCTTTCTTTTCTATTTCCCCACCAATTTGCTTTGGTGGGGAGGATTAAAAATGACTCGAACAGCTCTGCAGATCCCTGGTAGGGACCATTCCTGCTCTCTGTGCCGTGGCAAATCAGCTGGAGGTTTCTAACACATCTCTTGGCAGGGCCCTGGGCCCCTGTTTGGGACATCCCTGCAATGGGGGGTCTCAGTCTTGGCTGCAAACCTGGAGGAGCTGGTGGCAGTAGCCCTTCCCAGGCATGGCACAGGCACATCAGCTCCATTTCAGGTGCTCTGTTTTCTCAAGCTGTCAAATTTAATAAATTATTAGACTTTAAAGAAGTCTATTGATCCAGAAATGGCAAAACATGTCTCTATTTAAGGAAGTCATCTGGGCGAGGCTAAGCCTGTTAACCTGATCTCCACAGTGCAGGGGAGGCTTCAGGACAAACTTTGAAGGCAGGAGTGGCTAAAGGACTGTGACAGTGAGATAAAATGTCAGGAAAGCTGGAGGAATATGGGAGTGCTGCCAGCAAATGGAGCAGGGTGGCCACGGAGCCAGCCTGACAGCAAGAAAAAAACAAACCCCACCTGGAAATGGGAACAGAACAATCCATCTGTAGGGTCAAACTGCAAGGTGGGACACGGAGAGAAGCCAAAGGCAGCCAGTTCAATCCACCGGGGAGCCAGCAGCTTCCCATCTTTTATTTATTGCTGTTTTTAAGATTCTTCAGCCTCTTCAGCAGTCCAAGGGGAGAACTTGGTTTTACTGCATCCCCAAAAAGAGACTTTGTAATGAGCAATGCTGCCTGGCAAAAAAAATGGTCATAAATTCTAGAAGAGTTTCCATGAACTTTGTGAAAGGTTTTAAATATTTCAGGTAAAACCGAAGCAATCCCCCATCTCTGCCTTGGATCACACAACAGCTGCAATGTCAAAAATTATTATTATTATTGTGGATGGGAAAAAAGCAAGTCCAAGAGGCCCCAGTTTGCTGCACTGCAGCCCCAATCACTTCTGCCTTGCTACGTTTTCTTTAAGAAAATTAAATGCATGGCACTTAAGACTGAATTAATCAGTTTAAAATATTAAAAAAGGAAGAAAAAGGAAAAAGTGCATTAAGAGAACTGTGTGAGTCAGATAGTCAAACTATATGTAATTAGGATTTGGTAATACTCCTGTAATCCCTGGAACATCCAGGAGGTATGAGGATCAGGGGTTCAATCCTAAAGCTCAACAAACATAAGCTGTGATACATAATGCACAATCCGGCTGGGATTTGTTTGTAGTTTGGCGTTTTGTTAGTTCAGATTAACTATTGACAGAATTCCAGCTTCAACAGAGATTTGACATCGATACTTTAAAACCCCTCTGGAGCTGACACGAAGCTTTCAGAAAAATAATAGTGGGAACTGTGAAATCTCTGAATTATTGCAGACAAAAGTTGATGGGGTTTGCATCGAGGTTTGGTTTGACAGCTTCCAGTGAGCTCGATGTGATAGAGAACTGCAATAACTCCAGCTGGTGCCAGCTCTGCTCAGCACACCTGAGGGGTGTTGGTTTGACAGGTCATACTGCGGCTGTGCTTAAACATTTGGATTCTCATGGTATCAAAGGCTGGCACGTTTTCTATTAACTGACCAACACAGCTCTCCAGCAGTGTCGGTGCTGTTGGACTTCAAAAAGATGTGTTGTTATTTTTGGGTTAGACTCTATAAACAAAATATTTTGTAAAAAAACAAGGCTACAAAGGCCAGCTCCTGCTCAGTTCTTGCGAGGCAGCGGCATCCTGCCCAGCTCTGTCCTGCCTCCTTTCTCAATTGCAGCGAGACTGAAGGTCACTGGGTTGATTTGAAATGTTTTCTTGATTCCATATTTGACACCAAAACCTCTTCAGCAGGAGAGGGCTACGGTGACCTTGAGTTGTGTTACCTGAGGCACCGAGCTGCTGCTGCGGTGGGGAAGTGTGGCAGCCATTCATTTCAAAGCCCAGCAAAAACAAACGGTGAGGAAGGGGGATGGGGCACAGGCTGGCGGGTCCCGGGAGCCTCATGGTGCAGGATCCGTCCCCTCCAAATGGAGGATTGATCCATGGCTGCCTTCAGCCCTGGGGCTGCCTCCCTGTGCCGAGTGATTAATTCCCTGGACGAGTCCCCTGAGCTCCGGGGCCACGCACGGGTAATTGAAATCCCTCCCCGCTGCCAGCCGGGTGTCCCGCGGGCTCAGAACCTGTCACCCTGCCCAGAGGGACAGAGCCAGCACCGTGCCCGGCTGCCACAGGCACCTCGTACCTGTCGGAAAGCAGACTCTGCTCTAGAAAGGGCCTTGCTGCCCTGCCAAATTCCTCCTGTACAGGTGATAGACACCTGTAGCAGAACAGGGACACAGAGCTGCTCACAGAGTAGTCAGAATCACAGAACTTCTTGGAAATCTCAACTCCCTGTGTTCCAGCCACTCGCTGCTCTGTTCGTCATCACCAGATCTCACCTTGAAACCTGCGTTCTAAGGGCTTTAAGGCTGTGTATGTTGCCTTTTTATTTTATGTTTGGCTTTTTTAAGTAATTGAAGAGAAGGAAATTAAGTCCCCAGGCACACCTGGGATCAGACTTACACATCAGCATGGTTTTACTGTGCCCAGAGGAGATCTGCACTAATTGGGAGGACCCAAGGCTGCAGCCTTCCTGCCCTTGACCCTCATGACACCCTCAGCCAGCCAGGCAAGGCCACGCTTTGCTTCTTTCCTTATTGTCCCTTAGATAATAAACAAAATACCCAGTGCATCCTCCTGCGAAATCCAGGCTGTAATAAACTGGGGCCATTCCCAAGCCTTGGGCAATTTCATAATGGGAAATGACACCAGATGATGATCTCTAGAGCTATGGTCTCCTTGGGGAAGAACTGAGGGTTTGTGAGCCAGGCCAGCAAGAGGGAGTGGGACAGGCATGATTCCTGCCTGCTTAGGGCAGGGAGGGGTTAATGGCTGCTCAGAAAGTTTCTTTTGCCTCCACTATCCCAGGAAAGTGCCACAAGCACTTCTGCAATCTGTAATCCCACGCACTGGCTTCAGGGCGAGTGAGTCATGGTTGAGCACGGAAAAGGATCTGAGAAATCCCACAAAGTGAATATCCTTTTATATAAACCCGAGAAACCTGGAATCGATACAACACCAACCACTTCTCTGTTGCTGAGCACCAGCGTTATCCTCAGCCACATGCAGATAAGACAAACCCCACTTACCTTTTCAAGGCCGTCTTCTTTGAGACTGATGATATCCAAATCAAAATCCGTCCGTAAACCACTGGTTTTATTAAAGACGATTCGTCCCGTTAATCCTTCCCATTGGGCCTGTGGAAGGGAGAAACAGTAGCAGGGCTGTTACTTAGTATCATAAATAATCTTTTGCCCTCCACTGTATGTTCTTTTAATTAGTCCTTATGCTGGTTCTTTCTCCCTAAAGAGCCTGATTAATTAATAATCCCTCCGTCACTGCTCAGACTGCAGACAGAGCTGGAGATTTCCTTAACTCCCTTGCAGTCCTTGCTACAATTTCTGTTCGCACCTTTTGTGTTCACCAGCTGTTGCAGGACGTGATGACTCAGTAGAAACCGCCTTGCATTTATCAGGGCATCCTTGTGGGCTGCGTTTATCCTTGTAGTGCTGATAAACGCCGGCTGCAGGGAGCCGGGACTGGGACAGCTCCGGTCAGAAGTAATCCCTTTGTGCATGAGCTTGCTGGTGCTTCCAAGGCGTGTGGAAGCCTAAATGTTGGGAACGCTTCCCTCTGTCCTTCCAGATGGAAAGTGGAGCAGAAGAGGCCAAGAACGTGCCCGTGCAAGCAAGGTCTGAGGTTTGGAAACAGGCACAGAAATCTGGGGGCACATGCTGCTGGTGCTCCGCTTCAGTTTTTGGCAGCATAAGGATGGGGCAGGTGCCCACTGGGACTGGGGACATCCTGTGCCCAGAGATTTTCAGTGCTTGGCTGACCGAGGTCCTGAACAGCCCGGTCTGACTGGGACCAGGAGCAGGAGCTTGGGGTAAAGATGCCTAAATTCAATTCCACAAAAATTACTCTGTGATTCTGCTTCTTTCCCACTGTTCACTTTGCAGCACGCCTAGAATGAATCTCTCTGATTTAGGAGGTGATAGAACCCCCAGTGCCAGGTGCTCTGTGTCAGCAGAGCAGGAGCTGGGGGACAGCAAGGTGTCCGATGCCTGGGGACGGTGCTGGATGTGCTGCAGCATCCTCCTGAGGAGGATGCTCCCGTAGGAAAGCCACGCTGCTGCCACAGTTTGCTGCTCAGCAATCACATCCCAGCAGTGGGGAGCTGGGCCTCGAGGTCTCTCCCCTGAGCAGCTCAGTCCGTGCAGGCTGCTCACTGGGAAATGTGTTTCCTTTATGGGTGGGGGAGCTTGAAATATTCCAGTGTGATCAAGGTGGCATAATGTATTCTCAGGGGGAATAACTGGCATTTCTCCCGGTAAACACGCTCCTCTGGCTCTCCCTCATCAATTCCTGAGGAGCAGTGACAGCCTGCTCCCAGCCTCGACACCCTGGAGTCCTGGGAAGGCTCGTGTTTGCTCATTTGGGCGTGCAGGTGGTTTGCCTGTGGGACGCGGAGCCCCCCGGGAGCCAGGGAAAACACGGAATGTTTGGCGTGCCCAGCTGGAGCAAACACAGCTGCGTGCTGCGCCCGCAGGCTCCCGCGGGGCTGCGCTGCGAGCACCGGGGCTGCGGCAGCCCGGCCCGGGGGGACAGCGCGTCCCCGAGTTCACGGCAGTTCGGAGAGAGCAATTCCTCGGTTCTGGTTGCAGCACGGAGGAAGCTGGTCCCTGCAACGGGCTGACACCGTGCCAGAGAGGAAAACAACAGGCAGGGCTGGAGCGTGAGGCGCAGGGTGATTTGCAAAAGGTGCCAACCAAACAAATTATTTACACTCTGTTCTGGCAACCAGCTGGAGCGGTGCTCTGCAGAAGGGAACAAAGCAAGGGAAAGGAGAGAGAGGCAGAGAGGGGGAGATTCGGTCCTCAGTGCATACTGAGAGAAAAGTTCATTTTCTCTCTGCAATGGAAATCACTGTCCCGTTCTCCTCCCGTGGATCCGTGTGCTCCACGCAGCTCGGGCAGTGCAGGGTGGGCACAGTCTCACGTCATGGATGGATCTGGTTCGGTCAGCAGGTGACACGGCAGCACAGACCACAGTAACAATTAACGACGTGCTCCACTCTTCTGTTTGAAAACCTTTGGGGATTTTATACCCAACCTTTGAACATGGCCCAGTCATGTGGCCAGCACGGCAGCCAGTTCCATGACTTGCCATGGGAAGAGCCACAGGGACTTGGGGCAGAAAAGAGGTTTGTCACAAAGACGGCTCCGGCAGGGTTTGCGGTGTCTCCCTGCAGCTCTGCTTTCATTTTTCCATGGGCAAGGACTCCTTTTTGCAGACAGAGCAAAACCCGAGGTGTGGGTGCAGGGGTGTATGCTGGGGGCTCATTGGGAGGGCTGGCTCCTGTGCTGTGCTGCCTTGGAGTGCCCACTGCTCCTGATACCCTGCTCTGAGCCAACAAACATTTCCATGTGCTGAACAGAGAAGTGGTAATGCCTGGAATCAGAGAGGGAGGGAAGCTGCCCCCTCAGTCCCTGGCCCCCACCTTCTGAACCCCCCCTTGGCCAATGCCATTCCCTGGCACTCGGGCAGGGACAGCCCCAGCTCAGCCCTGCGGTTCAGAGGCACTGAATGCTCTTTGTGGACCCCAAAAACTGCTTCAATAGAAGACAAATGGCTGTTGCTCAGGTATGGCACGACCTTGGACAGAGTGGTCCAACTGCTTGGAGAGGCCAGAGCCAGTCTCAGAGACACATGGGAGGTTTCAGCTCCTCAGGGATGTTTTGGCATGGCTGCACAGGTGTTATTTTGAAGACAAAGGCGGGATTTTTCCTTTCTGGGTGCACTCGGCAGCCTGGTGTGTGTCTGTGCTTCCATCCAGTTGTACCTGCCCGTGCAAGGGTACGTTTTCTAACCCTGGACCTGCCAAGCCTCCACCACCTGCCTCTGGCACCCCCCAGCTGTGCTGCTCCTCCTGGGGAACACTTATGGTCGAAAAATCGTGCTTTTTACCTCTTTTATGAAGTTCATGAAGCGGGCGCCGAACCTCCAGGCCTTGTGCCGGTGGCACTGCAGGGAGTTGACGGTCATCTGCGGCGCGCGCTGGTAGCACACGGACACCACGTGCACCGCGTCGTACAACAGGGCAGCGTCTGTCTAAAGGGAAGGGGAACAGCGTTGGTGGCCGTGGGGTGTTGTAGGAATAAGGTGGAACCCCCTCTGAGTCACCCCCTGCCAGCCCCAGGGTTTCTCTGTCCGTGTTCCCTGCTGATCACCCCTTGGCTCTTTAGACCAAAGGCTCGGGGTTGTGTCTAAAATCAGCGATTCTGGAAGTGGCATTTGTCTGTGAGCAGCTATTCGGGTTGTTTCTTGCACATTTCCTGCTGTGGTGTCAAAGAGGGAGGCAGCAACTTCTAAATGTAGACGGTAGTAACAGAGTTTTCTTGTTGAGTCTGTTTTGTCTGAGTGTAAAAAAAACAACTATATGAGAACGTATTTCCCACACTATTTTACACATGGGAAAATAAGAAACAGAGATGTTTGTGGGCACACAGTTTTCCAAAAATGACCCAAACTGTCACCAAAATCAGGACCTCATGGCTTTGTAACATATTCCAGCATTTCAGTGATCTGAACTAGGGAGAACTTTTTTTTTCCATATAATGTGATGATTTTAGATTCAATTTGAGATGCCCCATCTCACCTCCAAACACTGATCAAGAGAATTGGATTTATTTTTCACTCTGATGTGGTAAGACCGCCTAGCGAAAATACTTTATTTGCTGGCTTCACAGAGCCACGAAACAGATGCGAGTGTAGCAGCAGTGTAATAAACCACAATAAAACAAAATAATACAGCAAATAACTGAGCAAACATCTAACAGGACGTAGCCATGGAGAAAATCCTCCAGCACTGGCAGCCATCCCTGTGACCTTCCCTTCCCTCATCAACCAAGCATGAAGAGCAGGAGCCCCACCTGCATCCGTGGGCGGGTATGGACCACAGCAGGGACAGGTTTGTGAGTTTGGGGCTGGGGGAAAGGGGAGGCAAGGATATGTCCAAGCAATTTCATGGTGAATTACAGACTGTAATGCCCAGCTGAGTCCAGGGCGCCACTGCACAGACACCTGGTAAACAGAAATCAGTGGCAGGATCCCTCTGAGAAAGCAAAGAGGGGCCAGGAGCAGAGGCAGTGTTGGGGACCAAGCGCTGCTGCAGGCACAGGAGGGCTCAGCCCTGGGCAGCCTGGGGAGAGGCAGGAGCCTGCAGGAGAATGGGGTCCCTCCTCTAACAACTAAAACAACAGGAGGAATCTGAGGAGCCTTTTCAAGGTGAGAGTCTGGGAGGCTTTGCCACTTTGCGGGGCTGGTTCTGGCAGATCTGAAGGGAGAGGGAAGGAGGGAGCCAGTCAGCAATTCCGGGGGTCGGAGACAGCCTCGCAGGGAAGACAGATGGGCGAGCAGGTGCTGTACCTTCCGAGCAGTAACTCAGCAGAGCAGAGCTGCCATCAGACCCTAAAAGGAGTCATCAAAGCTGCAGCACAGCCCATCTTTGAGCATTGCTTTGGCGCTTTCCCCCTGCATCAATCATGGTGAAGTGTCTGGCCCAGCTTGGCCACGTGCTGTGCTCCCAGCCCAGGGAGCTGGTGTCCCGCTGCTCTCAGGGGCAGCTGGAGCCCTTTGGGACAGGTCCTGGGTACCTGCCTGCTCTGGTGGCAAATCTGTTGGCAGCTGGGCCTGAGCAGGAGCATTACCACAGCAGTGGGGTGGGCTTCACCCCAGACTTTGAGGGACAGTTATTAAAGAATGCAATATACCTGGGATGAGGTGTTACTGGTACAAGAACCAGCAAAAGTAACATTTAGGCCTTAATGACTGTTCCTGCCTTCCTTACCACCCTGCTCTGCTTCCCAGACCCCTGTGCCCTGTTTGAACTGCCCGTACCATCATCACACCATCGAGAAGCCCCAGCTCCGCCTTGGGCGCCGACTGCAGCCGCTCCATGGACCACTTCTCAATGATGGAGGACACGTACGGGTTCTCCACGTTGAGGATCCGGAAGCCGGTCAGGTTCACCCCAGAGTAGCGATATGGTTCTAGGTCTAATGCATAAAGATCCTTAAAAGAGAGAAACCGGTTTAAACATTTTGTTTAGCTTTGTTTTGTTTGAGTTTTCTGCATCGGTTCATGTCTGTGTTTGGAGTGAGACAGCAGAGCCTGCAGAAGGTGGGAGGGAGGACATATCCCTCAGGAATTCAGAGGCTTGTGCTGTCTGTTGCCGTCAGTCGCTGCTTGCAGAGGCTGTAGGTGTTGGTGGAATTTGGGTGCCGTATGTGCAGGTTCCCCCACACGCAGCAGAAGGGAACTCCTACCAAAGAGCCAAAGAACTTGGTCTCTGCATGAAAGAGGCGAGTGGATTGTGGGGAGAAAACCAGAATCGCTGCCTGTGACCCTGAAAAAAGAGACTTGCAGCCCAGGGAGGGGGGACAAGGCAGAGTTTCTGTGTCTGAAGCTCCCATGGGCCTTTCCACAGAGGATTTTCTGGGACTGCTGAGGCCCACAGGGTGCTGCGGATGACAAGAGTCACTCTGAATGCAAAACACCAATTTGCAGACTATCAAAGAGGAACTAAGACGCATTTCTTGACATTCCGACCAGCCTACACAGTCTGCAGATGAGCGAGGGTGCCCTTTATACGATGTAAAAACCAGAGCCAGGCAGTGCTCAGCTCTGCTGGCTGCCGGCCTGCGAGCATCACTTAGCAGACAGCGAGGGGCACTGGGGGTGCTGGGAGGCACTGGGGCAGCACTGCTGTGGTGCAGCTCTTGGCTTTCCACATGTCTGAATATCAGCTTCAGTGCTCAGGAAGGAGTCTGAGTAGTTTGGGGTTAGGCAGCATGTCAGGAGCACGTGGCAGCTGATCTGCTCCCCAAAGCCAGGCAGCTCACCCAAGGGGGTGAGTGGGGGAGTGGGTAAGATGGCAGTCAGGGTGGCTTGGTTAATGGGAACCATTTGTTGGGTGGGACATATTTAATCAGCGTTTATCCTGAACAGCCTCTGCAAGTGTTTCATGGCGGTATAAATGTGGGGAGGCGGAAAGGCAACACCGCAAGTCTTCTGCAACAGACCGTGGGGTGCATATGTGGCATTCCTTGCTCTCACAAGGGCTTATCAAAAAGAGGTTCAGTATGGTATGAGATGCTGTGGCAGAGCCTGTGCTGGGGCTGTTCTGTGCTCTGTGCTGGGGCTGTGCTGGTGGGACACAGCTACACTGTGGGGCCACCCAGCTACAGCACCCATCCGCCCACGGGGGGCTGGTGAAGTCCACACGTGCTGCCCTAAGCAAAGCAGAACAACAGCAGCACTTGCCAGCAACTGAGACATCATTCTCCGTGGGGGAGTGAGGGTTCTTACGGCTGTTTTGGTTTAATAAGCTTTGGGGGTTTGATCTTTTCTGTAAGCCTGGCCCCGGCCTCTGCAGCCCCAGGGCTCACTGCTGATGGATGCAGTGCTCAAATCTGCAGGTGCAGCAGGGACTAAATCATTAATCACCCTACAATGGAGGTTGGGGCTTGGGTTTTTGGGTTGTTTTTTTCCCCTGAAAAATTGCAAGTGCAAACCTGCATGTTCTGTTAAAGGGCATTGGGAAAACCAGGCCACAATGTTGATTTTTAAATGACTTAAGGGAGCTAAGGGCAAATACAGTGGTTTGACCTCAGACAGGTGCTCTTGTCTCTGGCTGTGAAGGGGGACAGCAGTTCTATGCCTGACCTGCTGGAATGGATCTGTTCTTTCAAGATTCATTTTTAATCAGACACTTCAGTTTGTATTCCAGAAATTATTGTAAGGAAATAATTTTTGGTTGCAAAAGCTGATGATTTCCCCCTCAGAATGTGACCATATATGACAAATCAGATCCCCTAAGCTCCAGACCCCATGGTCTCTGTTGCCCATCTGTCAAACCACCAGCCCTGGCCACCTCTCAGATCCCACTGCTATTTTGGGTGTTGTCCCTCCCCTGCATCCATACCCACTGACCCTTCCTTTCACCAAGTTCCTATAGAAACCAACCTCCCATCAGGTCCCTCCTTGGTTCCAGTATAAATCTCAGCTGCAGCCTGATTTATCACCTCCTGGAATCAGAGGATAATTCAGAATACCAGCTGAGTGTCAGGATGTGGGGAGGTGTGGATGGGAATCATCAGATCAGTTTCTTCTGGATTTTCTGCTCCTGCACAGCCACAAATTGAAACATCTGGTTCTATTTTCCACCTCATCTACATTCCCTTTCACTCATTATTTTCTGTACTGCAGTTTAATTCTCCCCTCCACCCTTTATTTTACTCTCGGTGTTTCTGTGACGCTCTCCCCTGTCCCCAGTTTGCCCAGCTCGGGCTCCTTGGTGGTGGAAGTGATGCTGAGGACTGATCCTCAGTGGGAAGCTGGGAAGGTGGCTGTCCAGGAAGGGCATCCCTGTTGCTGTCCTTGGGTGAGGTGTCCCCACAGCTCTGCCCTGGGATCTGGCAGGGGGGCATTGGCTGTGTCTGCAAACCCCATTTTACAGACTGCTGAGGCAGCCCCAGAAGAGTGGAGTTCTGGGGTTCTCCCTGCAGGGGCTTTGGGTGTAAAATCTTCATGTGACAGAGACCAGGGCTCATCAGAGATCCTCCTCCTGCTCCTCCCCGTCCTCCTCCTGTGGTGGAAAAGGCTGATGGGGCTCTTCATGCTGGAGTCAGTGAACTGTAGTCGTGCTGCCTAGCAAAATGTTGGAGCATTTCATGCCAAGTGTTGATACACTGTGCTCAGTATTGACTGGGGACCTTTTAGAAACATTCAGTATAACATAATAGACTAATTCATTAGCACCCCATGGGTCTCGTACTGGGGAAGCTGAAGCACAGGCATTGCAAGCTAGGAAAACATTGCCTTAAGGAATGACAGATTAAAATATCTTTCCCATGATATAACTGTTATTTCAGGAAAGTGGCATTAATTGTGATTGCTTATCTATTAATTTATTATAATTCCTCTTTTCCCACCTCCAGGCTGTACCTACACATGAAATGTACTCCAGGCTCAGCTGGGGCTGATTAATAGGAGGTTATCTGGGAAATGCTTAAAGCTGCCTGGAATAGATAATGGCAGCAGGGGTAATTAAAATGTCTTTTGCATTTGAAAAATAAATTTTGTAGTTTTTAAGGGTTAGTTTAGTCTGTTTCTTTCCTAAAGGCAAAAAGATAAATTGGATTTTCAAAATCGCACAAAATTCAACAGCAGACTAGACAATAGCATCTTAAATGGAGACAAAAGTGACCCTGCCAGGAAAGCCAAATGCCTCTCAGAGTCAGAGAGGAACTGGCCCGTGTTTAACAGAGGGGAGTCAATGTCAGGCTGAGTTTCCCTCCTGCAAAATAAACCTTCAGGACTGAAGCTTGGACCACAGCAGGGCTGCTCCTGGCTGCAGAGGGGCTTCTGGGGGCTCATCCCCAGCTCCTGCTGAATTGGGCTCCCACCAAATCCTGGGTGGAGGCTGCAGCCTTGCACTCTCCCTGTGCTCACTGTCAGTGCGTGGGGAGCTGCACTGAAATCAAAATGATGGGGAGGGAAAACAAAACCAGAACCCACATCTGTGCACCCCAAAGGAGTGACCCGTCCAAGGGCAGGGGAAGGAAGAACTGACTTCTCTCAGGCTGAGCACCTGGGCAATGCTGCAGAGCAGAGGAGTCAGAACCAGGTCACTGGGGTCTGACCCTGACCTGCAGCAAAGTCCAGCCCTGCTTTCCTCTTCTGGTAGGGTCCCCAATCTCCCATTTCCTTGCCTTTCCCACCCCATCACGGCGCAGTGCACACCAGGATCAGACCCATCCCACCCTCCCGCTCCAGCTGCCCCCTCACATTCCACCCCCATCAGTGAGTGTACAAGGTGTGTGCACGGACAGATACTTTACCAGAGTGGTGAAGATGAAGTGGTAATATTCTGTCATCATCCCCATTGCCATAGCCTTAAGGAGAGTAGGGAAAAGAGGTTAGTAAAGTGGATGCAAGAATATAACAACAGCCATGCAACATAAAACTCAGAGCTCATAGGTAAACGTGGTAGGAGAGACCCGGAAACATGGGACTGTATTGAGGATTGATCTTGTGGAACAGTTAAGCCATGCTCAGTCAGCAAGAGGCACCTGCTCACGTGCTGAGCTGATCTGCGGTCCTCAAACTGTTCTGAAGCAGTGGCAAAGCCTCAGTATCCAGCTGCCATGAGGGCTGGTGGCATTTCTGGGTGACACGGGGTGTCCCTGGCTGTGCCAGGACTGTGGCACTTCTCTATGCTCATGGATGCAGGATCCTCCAGGGCCGCAGGCTCTGTTGGCACAGCTGTGGGAAAGGGGGTCACTTTTCCTTCTCCAGTACCAAATGAGCAACCTCACGTAAACCTGTGCAGATTGACCATAAATAGCCTGTTCTTGTAGCTACATGTCGGTGTAGCGGCCAAGAAGCCAGCTGAAAGGGTTTTGATTCCTGACACGTGTAATTCTGGGGCTCTGCATCCCCACCTTCAGTCCCACTTGTGCAGTGAGTATGTGGAGCTCCTGCCTCCGTCCCTCCTTCCTGAGCACAACAGTCAGATCCTAACTTAGGGCCTGGTTTAGAAGTGGGTCGGTGAAGGTGTAGGCACAAGGATGGGGAGTGGGAATACCCCCTGTCCCTCAGTTTTTGGAGATCATGGTCCGGAGGGCCCTTGGCCAGCACAGCTTGAGATTCCCTGCCAGCCCCTGCATGCAGGATGGCTCCTGCAGATTGCTGGGATTTGCACAACTGAGCACTGGAGAGAGCAGACTGTCCTGGAAGATCTTCCAGAGGACAACCATGGGCTGAAGGGGTCTTGGCTGGATGACCATGTCCAGGCCCCACACAACATGGGGGGAGAACATTTCAGTCTATGAGAAAGGTCACCTTGAAGCTGGTGGCTGATGACAGGAAGATTCCTGTGGGTTTGGCTGGGATGCTGACTGCGTGAGCATGTTTTCTGAAGAAAACACATGCAAGAGCACTTTAAAATCCCCACTGATGGGAAAGCGACTTCAAGTCCCCCCAGGAAATGTTTGCTTCCCTTGGTTTTTTGCTAAAATTACTAGGGCGGAATTTACCTCCGAGGAAGGAAGTGACAGTCTGAAAAGAAGTGAGATGTCAAAAAACAAGGGAAAAGGAAAGGATCTGGATTGCAAGCCTAGATATTGTGACTCTGGAGTGTGATTTCACCCCAGGTTTTCTGCTCTGGAAGTAGCTTTTAGAAAGTCTGGGGGCTGTCCCTGTGGCCATTCACCGTCCTGTTCCCCAGTCCCTGCCTGGTCAGTGGATCCAGGGGGCTGCAGTGTAGCTCCCTCCCTCCTGCACACCCTGGAGCTGAAGCAGGGAGTGGTACCTCAGGATGGGAAGCATCAGTTAGTGATGGGAAGCCAATCTGGAGCAAATCATGAGATCCCAGTTCAGGTTCTACAGCTGGATCATTCTGGCCATAGCTGAGGAGCCCAGACACACTGTCAGAAGGAAGCTCCAGCTTCCCAGCACTGGCAGCCTGGGGCAGGATGCATCTGGGTTTGTGGGGAAATGAATAAATGATCATCCAGGTGGATAAGCCACGGGCAGTGGCCAGGATGAGAGCAGGAGCTCGGTCAGAGCTGACAGGCACAGCTGTGCCCTGCGGAACACAGCGGCTGCTCGGGACAGTGCGGGGAAGCCTGGGAACAGACCTGGAGGCACCAAAACTGAGCAAGGCTGAAGAATCTGGGCTAGAACGGGAAAACCTCACAAGCAGGACTCACTCTCTGATAGGTTTCTACAATGATTTGTTTTCCAAGAGGGCAAAATAATGGATGGTTTGATGTCTGGTCACTCCAAGGGACCCAGGCTGGAGCAGTAGTTGACAGTGTCATCTGTACAGTTGTGCCAGCTCATGTGGTGTTACTCATGGATTACTAATCCATGGGGCTTTTTACTACTCCAGTTTAAAAAAACTGCCCAGATGATCAGAGGTGTGCTCTGGGAGCATGGAACCTTGAATCCCTGGGGAGCAAGATCCTGACTGCCGCAATGGTGTGTGCACTGCTCAGTCAGAGCTGCCTCAGCCAGCACAGGCTGTAGGTGCTCAAACCTTCTGTGTTATCCAAAGATATGCAATGAAAATCAGTGTGAAGGAGTGGAAATTTTAGCAATTTAGAAATTTAGTCTTGTGAGAACCTTGTTGCCGTCCACGAGGCTGCACGGGGGTGGCAGCAGGGCCAAGAACTCCAGGGACTCTGTCCAGCCAAATGTCTGCAGAGCTGACTGGTGTAGTGACCAAAATGTTACAAAAGGCACATAGCAGCACTAAAATATGAATATTTCTGATTCTGGCATAAACAGAAGGCTGGGCCTTCCTCCCTAGGTTTTTTTTGCAGTCCATTATTTGTTCTGTGCACTGTTGTTCTACCACTGCGAAGGGAAACAGACTCCCCTCCTCCAGGAGATGGCTTTGCCTAGCTCATACTTTCGGTGGAAAAGAGCTGTTTCACAAGTGAAGGTGGCACCTCTAGACATGCATTTCTTGCTACAGGTAGAAAAATGAGGAAAATATGAGGTTTCTAAGCTTCCTAATCTTCAGCATATGCAGGTGACCTGCAGGTCGTGGTGCACCGCTCCGAGCCTGCCCGATGTTACACACCAGAGTGGCCAGGCACGCAGAGAGCAGTCAGGCTGTGGTTTGGGTTTGTGCAACTTCCCAGACTCTGAAAATACTTCACAGTGTTTCCCCAAGTAAAAATACACTGTGTTATATCGCTAAGCTGAAATCCATGGCTTCAGGTCCTGACAAAACCCCGACACACACACAAACCCAGCCAGAAAGGCTTAGAGAGACTTGTCTCCCCTGGTCCCCCCTCTCCTCCATCTTCCTCACTCTGCACTGGTGGTGATGAGCTGAGCAGATGGCACAATAAACTATAATAAACTGCATAATAAGTGAGCAGCACCGAACACAACCAGCTCGGGAAAATAACTGGCAGGAGACAATGAGCCCCTTCTATTGCTTCCTATAATAATCCCTCCCAGGGATTATTATAGGAAGTTCTCTGAGCACTTCCCTTCATTTTGCATCTAGCAGGCTGCAGGAGAAGGCTCTTGCCTTGTGCTCGCTTTCTCATCCCTTCAGGGATTTATTTAATCTGTGTGGTGGTGTCATGCTGGGCTGATAGGAGCAACACTTCCGCTGGCTGGTTTTTAGCAGCTCTGTGAGAGCCTTTTCCTCTGCCTCATATTGACCCTGAAACCCAAAGGCACTTGGGAATGAGGAGGAGCTGGGGTGAGCAGCAGGAATGCCAGTGGAGGAACTTGTGGAGGAAGAAAGGAGGGAGCCTAAATGAATGGAAAATCACTGACATCTGGCTTAAAGTCCAAGAATTGCAGACAGTGCTGGGGAAGGAACAGAGGATGCCATCCCTCCTGGCTGGGCCTGGCTGGGAGAGCCACAGGTACCAGTCTGGATGGAGGGGGAAGAGGGAAGAGGGAAGAGGGAAGAAAGCTGGGGCTGTGCAGCTGCAGGGAAAGCCACAGAATTGTCCAGCACCAGCCTGGGCCTGGCGCTGCATTTGGCACAGCCCCTTCTCCTCCTGTACCATTTGTTCGTTCTTACCCACAGCCACTGTTTGGTACTTCCAGTTTTTCAGTGAGAACTCCATTTTCTGTAGAAATCCAACAGTGCCCTTGAAGGATGGGCATGCTGTAGCTCTAAGTGTGTCTGTGGATTGTGGCCCAAGGGAAAGCTGCACCCCAGTGTGGGGTCACTCTGCAGTAGGGCCACCCCACACCCATGGGCTTCTCGGCAGCCACTTCGCTTTCCCCCTCGCCCCCCGCTCACCTGCTTGAGGATCTGAGCTGCCATCAGGTGGCTGCAGTCGAAGATGATGCGAAATTCCCTGCCCCGCTTCATCTCCTTGAGCAGCGGCCGGGCATCGTCGGTGTCCAGCGGGAGCTGGCGGATCTTCAGGCGGATGTTGTAGCGGGACGGGGCCATGATGAGCTCCTGCAGCCGTATGAGGCCTTCGGGTGTCACACAGAGACAAACCCACGGTGTTACAGGTCTGCCTTCCCCACAGACCAGGCCATAGCAGCTCAGTGCTTCCCCTGTTCCCCATGGAAGGAGACCAGGACCTCCTTCCCTCCCTCCCTCCCTCCATCCCTCCCTCAAATGGCCATTGCTAAAGGGTGTCATAGCTAAGGTGTCACATGTCAACCATTAACCCCAGAACAGCTGTTCTAGGACAGAATGGCTTTTCCTGGTGGTTCCTTGCCACTGCTGCAGCCAGTAGAGCTGGATGGGGTCCCTGCACTAGGTAGGAAGAGGAGAACAGCAGGTTGGTCCTAACCTCTGACACCTCTGGGATCACAAAAAAATTTTCTTAAGCAGATGTGCCCTTGAGAAAGGACAGGATGTGATAATCAGCTACACAACAAATTAAAATCTGCATATTTACCATGCACAGCAGCAAAAGGAAAAAATGAATATGGGCTTGGATTTATGAGTCGCGTAGATCGTAATGGTCACTTAATCACAACTCGTAACTTCCTACTACCCTCAGAATTCATTTCTGTTTCCTGCACAAGGCAAAGAGCCATGGTAGATGCAGCTGAGCAGGAATTACTGGAATCTGGTTGCAAGGAGAATTTCAGCAGATGCCTATTGCAAAGGGGAGGAGAGAAGCGTGTCCCTCTGCACAGTAGAAGAAACACATTAGAATGTGCCATGAAGGGAACATACTGTGACCCACATTTGCAAAACAGGAATGTCAAACTGTGTTCTCATCAGCCCTCCCCTAAAGAAACCATTTGGTTTAGTGAAATTAGGTTGGACAGGCTATCCAATGTGGCTTTTGTTTTTTGGGGGGTCTATATCTAGCGCTGTGCAGTGCTTTGCTTTGTTTAACCATCAACAGCTTTCCTTACATGAAGAACTTTGCCAGCTCTGTGTTACAGAATTATCCAGAAAACAACAAACTTTCCAGAACTGCTTTTGGTTTTAGCTGGGAACTGCTCCCTCCATGGCCACTGCAGACAGGGGCTTTTCTGGTGCAGAGGGGCACCACAGTCCCAAAAGAGCCAGGCTGAGATGGTCACCCATGTCAATGAACCCCCTCATGACCCTTTGCCAGCTCATGGGGCCAGGGGTTCCCCACTTGCTGAGAGCTCTGTGAATGAAATGCTTAGAAAGATCGCAGGGCTTCCCACAGCACCATTCAGAACTCCTGGGAACCCGTCACTGCACGGGGCATCATTTGGCTCCCAAGAGGGTTCATTGGGAAAGTTCCCAAAGAGACCCAAACCAGGAAATCTCCAGGATTCCTTCTTTAAACCCCTCCTTTACCCACCTGTGCTGTCGTCGTACACCACTGTGGCTGACCTCCATTTCAGATACTGCACAAGGTCCAGGATGGCGTGGCTCAGGGAAGCATAATCAGGATACAGGTTGACATAGAAAGTGTCCTTGTTATCCAAAGGGTGGTGCTTCCATCGGAGCTGTATGTGGGGGACTTCCAGGGCATTGCAGATGGACTGGACAGCATTGGTGCAGGAGCCTTGGGAAGGTCCAAATATTGCAACGACCCCCAGAGCGAGTTGGTCACAGGCTGGAGGGGGAAGGGAGGGAAGTTGTCAGCAAAGCCTTGCGGGGCTGAGTGTAAGGCAGCCCTGGGCACAGCCCTGCTGCCTGCCCTGGGCTGGGGCAGTGGGCAGACACTTCTGGGCACTGACCCAGCACTGATATTGGGTAGTTACAGCAGTGAGGAGGTACAGAGAGAGAGAGGAGGAGTTGTGCCAGTTGGGTCGGGACCAGTGGGTAGAGGCACAGAGGAGTCCCAAGCTCCTCTGAGGGAGCCTCCACCACAAAACCATCTGAAAAGGGACAGGGGGTCACTGGGCTGGCTGGGAGCCAATAGCTCCCTCCTGCTGATATCCCTCCAGTAGCAGCCAGCTCAGGCAGCAGGTTTCCTTTCTCCCCAACCAGAATCAAACTCACAAGCCTGCAGGTCACCAGCTTGCAGCCTTTGCTGTGCAGTCCCTCCCCTTCGGCAATTCAAGTGTGCTGCTGTTATCCAGTAATCAAAAGTGACTGTTATTAAGAGAACAGAACATCCACGCGATGGATGTGAACAGTACCAGGGATGCAGTGACACAAACACAGGCATGGCCTCCAGACCTTCGCTCAGGATTAGAGCAAACGCTGAAAGGAGTTTTGTGAGGTTTTCAGAGGGAAAAAAGGTAGTTGTTCCCCTTGAATTAAAATACCTCTGGAAGGTCAGCTCCGGCAGGAGTTCTCATCCAGATCACTGGTGAGAGCAGGACAGAACAAGCTGCTGGTCTGGAAACCAGACCTTTCTTACGCTGAATAAATGGCCACAAAGCTGCTCAGAAGTTTGCTCTGCTCTTACCTTTCTTAGTTGCTTCAAAGCTGTCGTGGAAGTGTATCCTCTGGATATCATAGGTTAGGGTTGTGTTGGGCAACAAAGTTCTGTTCCTGTTAATGATGTTGGCGGAGAATCGGAAGGCATGTTCCTCGGCACTCATCACCTGCGGGTTGGGGCCATCTGCGTACTCAAAGATTCCTCCTGCAAGACAAAAAAATCCACCTTTGAGCCGCAGTTTGTTTCATAAACTTATGCAGCAAGGATGAGAAAACTCTTGGAATGTTTGCAGGTGGAGCAGGGCTTGCTTGAGGACCTGTCCTGTACTGAAATGAAGACATGAAGACTTGGGTTTTTCTTTACATCCTGATGTATCTGAGAATGTTCAGGGTGGCAGCTTTGTGGGGCAATAAGAGGCAGTTTAAAGTCTTGGAATGTTTTTATGAGCCAGACAAGTGGCTTCCCATAAAACTTTAGGACCAGACCTTGGGAAGTGGACAGGCTTATTGCCCAACTACAGGGAGGCCCCAGGTCTGTGCTCTGAGGAGTTACTGGGTACAAAACTGGCACTGCCCTCCTCTTGAAATCCTCCTGCCTCATCACCCACCTCTGGTCCTCACACAGGAGACAGGCAGGGCAGTGCTGCTGATGGCTATTTTTAGTGCCATTTTCAGTCCCCTTCTCCTTTGTAATTATTCCTCATGTTTAGTTCTCCAAGTTCTTAATTCAGACCAGCAGAGACTTCTGGATTTGCCTACCCTACAGCTCCTCTGCTCAGTAATGCACATCTCAGATGCAGCTTTCCTGTGTCCAAAAGTTGTTACTGCCATTACACCTCCCCAAGGGCAACAAGCTCATGTCGCAGCATCGCTGGGTTTTTGGTTCTGTGTCTGTGAGTCTTGTCCTCAGTTCCCACTGAGGGCCACGCTAACTGGAGTGACTTGGTGCAGGCGTGGGTTATGTAACGATGTGTCCTTGTCTCTGAGATGCAGGAGCCATCCCGCGCCCCTCGCAGAACCACAGGAAGACACAAACCTTGCTCTATCTTATTCAAAAGTAAACCAAAATAATTAATGGATGAGCGAGATAAGCAAGTACAATTGGTAACAGATGGTCTCAGGGTTCATTAGCAGAAGGAAAAACTTCCTCTTCAATTTAAGATAGTCCTCAAATGTTTTGTTGTAGACAACAGATGTCTGCTCAGCCCTCCTGGCTTCCAGGCAGCGCCATGAATCCTTCTCCAGCAGCCGGAGCACATTTTCTGTAGTTTTGTGGCAGTTTGGTCTCAGCCAGGAGTGCCAGTTTGGCCAGAGCTGACAGCCATGCTCTGGGTGTCCTCCCAGGAATGTGACCAGAGCCATGGAGTGGATGAAGCACAGGAGTGACGGTTGGAGATGTTCTCAGCAAGGAAGCAGAAGGACTTGCAAAAGGCCTCTGACTTTCTGCTCCCCTTGATCGTGACAAGTCCCCTTCCTCCTCTTCCTCTGCAGTTTTTGTGCATCCATGTCCCCAGTGGTGAATTGAGTGTGGGAATTAATTTACATTCATAGACATGATAAAAGTTTGAGCTGTTCCCTGCATGTCTCTGCTAGAAAAAAACACTGAAGTCAGTGCTAATTTTGGTAATAGGCAGAAGAATAAAGAAAAAGAGGCTGAATGCTCATTCTGGAGCATCATTTCAGTCTCACGTGATTTTCAGCCAGTCACTCATGGGCAGGTTTTCAATCCAGAATGCTGAGCAGCGTAGGCAGGAGTGTAGCAGAATTGTCCACGTGCCTCATTCTCACTGGATTATGCCAAAACATTTGGGTTTTGACTGGTGCAAAGAAAAATTATTCATCCACATCAAAGTTTGCAGATGCTAGCAGCTCAATTGAAGTTTCTCAGGGCAGAAGAAGGTTCATATACATCAGACACAATAAACAAAACTAAAGTGAGTGTGAGATTCACCCCTGTCTTTCTGTTCAAAGCTTCACTGTCCAGACTGTTTAGAAAGGCATTTTTTGTTTTCTAGCATCGTCCTGAAGTGATAACTGGTTCATGTTACATTGATTATCCACTAGCTAGCATTAGGCTTTCTCCCAGCCCAGCACTTTCAGAGTTGCGTTGGAGCATGTCTTATTATGAGAGAATACAGAAGGGCTGGGTATGTGGATTATTGGTGTTTGATCCTAGATAAATTCCCATTCCAGACATCCAACTGGATATAATAGGCTTTTTGACAGGAAAGAATTCTCTGTGCAGCCACCCAGTACCTTGAGTTCAGGGCCAGACGATGAGAGAGCTGACAGGCAGAAGGGATGCATTTCTGTGTATTTCCCATTGCTGGGAACACACCGGGAATACACTGGGACATTGGGAATCTCCCACAGCTGCCAAGGTGCTGAGGGCAGCCACCACATGCCCCAGCCTGGTCTTTGCTCCAAAACTGGGGAGACTGGGAGCAGCTGATGTGAGATCTGCACTGCTGGCACAGCACATCCCGTTGGATCCTCACATCCCACTCTCCCGTCCCTCTTGGCTGCTGTGCTGCTCCTTCAGAGACGTTCATTCCCATCATTATTTAAAGAGCCTAATAACTGGCTTGAAACAGCTGATTAATGCATAATCTTCATCATGATTACACAGCATAACTGGCATTAATTTGCAAAGCCAGCTAATTATGAAAATAATTGTTGCAGTTCTTCCATTTGAGCAAAATGGAGACGCTCAGCTCTTGGCATTGAGAGCACTTGGCATTGAGGGATGTGACATCAACTGGCTGATGGCCTGGCTGGGGGACCCCAGGGATCCCCTGCAACCCTCAGCAGGAGAGGTGAAGGAGCAGGGCTGGGCAATCTGCTGCCGAGGGCTGGACAGTTGTGGGTAGCTCCACTGCAAGGGATCCCACATGGGCCTTGGGCAGAAACCTCATCCGGCTTCACTCTCACAAACGAGAGCCAATGGGTGTGAAAAGTCCACAACAAAACAGTTTCCACTTTTATGCACCACCTATCAACAAATCCCACCCAAGAGAGTAAAACTAAAGCTCCTTTAGCGTTGCTGTCTCACTCTAAACCTCTGCCCTATTTTGGAAGCTAGTTCCAGTGCTGTGGAGATCACTGGATGCTCTGTGGTGCTCATGGCCTTTCCCACTATTTCCTGTCTGTGCAGGTCTCAGCTTCTCATTCCTTCTTTCTTTCCCTCCCATGGCTTGGCAGAGAGATAAAAGATGGCCGTGACAAGGTCTGTCATGCTTTGTGACATCCTCCTGAGGTTCGTGACAGGATTAGCTGCCTGATTTATTGGTGCTGTTCCTTGACCAGTCAATAGAGCCCGTGGACTCCCCACTGCAGCGCCACGTTCAACCCACGCTGAGGTTTATCAATTCAGGTTGACTTTGTTTGCACAGATATTTTTCCCTGGAAACCCTCTTTTTATGCATGTCTGTAATGCCTTTGGTGCAGTGGGATCTGGGACTGGGAGTCAGCCTTGTAGGAGATGCCTCACACGAGCTGTTGATGAAGGCTTTCAACCCTTATCGCTTACTTTTACATACTTTTTTATGAAGTCATCCATTATTATATCTGACTTCCTGGATTTTAAAATCAATCCCAGGCAGGTTAAATAATTATTCAGTTGTCTTTTACTCTTTAAGCAGACTAATTGCTCTCTGGAGAGTGTCAGCCAGCATATGGGAAAACACACTAATTACAATCAACTTGTCTGACTGTTTTACGTTATTTTATTTGATGACCTCGACATTGCTGCTAAGGTGAGGAGTTTTCAAAATCTGAAATGAGATTCCAGAGCAAATGCCTGAAACTCCGTTTGGATCTAGATCAGAGGAGCAATAGTGGGGCCAGGCTGGCAGAAGGAGCCTGGCCTGGCACTAGGGGAAGTTTGGCTGAAAACCACAGAGGGTCTCCCTTGGTGTAGCAGAACTTGAGCCTCTCTTCAGGGTAAAACCTGGATCCCACAGAACACCTAAAATCCCTTTGATGACAATCAGAACAGGCCCAGGTCTGTCTGCATCCAGCAAAACCGCATTGCATTCCTCTGTCCCCAGGGATGCTGCTGGAAAACCTTGGGAATGGCCCCAGAATGGAGCTGGAAAGACACCTGGACAATGAGCTGGGAACCATCCTTCACTACTCCAGTGATCCCGGGACATGACTGCATGGGCTCAGTGCCAGTGCAGTTATTTTTAGCTTTGTCAAGAGCTAAGTCAAGAAAGAGAAAGTATTTTAGGTTTTCATTTCTCCCCTCTTTTGCTTTTTACCAAAACAAACAGCTTCATTCTCAGAAAGAAAATTCCAGCAGCCCTCAGCGTGTGGTGTGATCTCTTATCTTCTACTCCTTATAAATCACGGAGTTATTTAGCTTTGAAGAACAACTATTTCTGATAACACTTTTCTCTCCCCCGCTGACAGTGTTGTTCACACATTTAGACAGCTCTGACAGCCTCTTTCCGTGTGACATCCGGGAAGAAATACCTGGTTTGAGACAGCTCTTACCGAGGATGGAGCCAGCGGAGCTCCGCAGGGACACGGGAGCTCCCGTTCCCTCTCACAGCCCTTCCATGGCCAGAGCTGTATTTTTTGTGGTTTTTTTCTCTAAGGTTATAAAATATTTTTCCTGTTGCCTTCTGAGGCATGGGATTTGCCCTCTTCTGAGGACAAATCACACTGTTTTGGGGACACTATTAGCAAATAGGCCAATCAGGACAGGTACACAGAATTTAGTGCCTGTTCCTGCAGGATGCTGCTCCATAGGTCCCTGAGGCAGAGAATGGGGAGTCTGTGGAGAGTCTTCCTCACAGAGCTGCCTCCCTGGGAAGGCTTGGAGAACGACACTGCTGCTTGGCTGACATGTTCCAGTGGGGAGAATCCCACTGTCATGGCCCAAGTCCCCTGAGAGCTGCTGTTTATACAGCAGCATTATATAGAGAAATGAGATAACACTGCTGGGAAGTGAAAGAAACTTCCCTGGAGCACGAGGTTGTGACTGGGAATGGGGTTTCAACTCCCAGAGCATGCCCATCCTGGGGGACTGTGGCATTCTCAGGTGCAATAACAAGGATGCAGTGAGAGCAGCAAAATCCAGAAGGCAATAAATATCAGCAAAACAAAAAGGGAAAGCAATGACAGATTTATTCACAAGAAGTCTCTCCTTGCACATTCCCCCAAGGAGCTGCTACTGTGAAATGCTCTACGAGTATGCCCCAGGGAGCTGGTCCTGTGCTCAGCCTGGCATGGAGCAGAGCCCCCAGGTCTGGTGTCGATGCCAGCTGGATCCAAACAGAAACAAACCCACCCTATAAACTGATGAGTGAGGAGGAAAGCAGTGCCAGGAGCGCTGGGGGCTCCCCCAGAGCCCTTGTTACTCCTGGGAAGCGCTTGCCGACGGAGAGGTGCAGTGGATCCCCCTGCCCCAGCCCTCCGCAGGCTCCCATCCAGCCCTAGGTGCCAGATGGCAGCATCCTGGGATGTGCCCTGCGGCAGGACCACGGAGCCGCTCCGTGCCAAGGCAGTAAGCACAACTTGAAAACTGATTGAAACAAACCTTCTGGGAAGGAGCTGAAAATAATTCCCGCGGTCTGTCAGTGGGTTCTTGGTTGTGACAGAGCGGCAGGATCTGAGTCCTTGTCCCCTTCAACTGCTGCTGATCATGCACTGGCCCTGTCACTTCAGCGGGGCACTGCTTAATGTGATGCAGCACAGCCATGGATCCAAAGCAATTTCAGGCTTCATCAACACGCATCACGCAAGAGAGCCCCTGTGCAGGGCTCGGCAGCCCGGGGGCTGAGCTGGCCCTGCCCACGGGAGCTCCTCGCTCTGGATGCTGATTGCTAAAAACCCAGGAGCAGGATCTGCCTGCAACACAGGGAGAGGATTAACCTCAGAGCCGGTGTGTCTGCATCACTTACACTCACACTCTGCCTGCGTTCACTGTGTGTCTCTTTTGTGTAAATTACAAAGGCACCAGCCTGTCCCTGAGCTGCTCCCACCCTGGCAGCTTCCTTGGCTCTCAGGTCCGAGGCATTTCCACCTGTTTTTTCTGAGGACCCCAGTTTCGTGCTGCCTCCACGGGCTGATGAAGCCCATGATACACCCGACCATCCGCGAGCTTTCCCTGGGTCCACGATACCCTACAGAGAGATGGAGCCAAGCAGGGGCTGAGCGCAGCCCCTGTGGGCTTGGGTTTGGGCATTCCTGAGCTCCCCAGCACTCCTGACTGGATTTGCTCCCCAACATCCTTTACAAGAGGCAGGATGTGGAGCTTGAATACCCCGTGAGCTCAGAGGAGGGACAGGCACAGTGGGGTGGCCGATCCCCCCAGTGTCCAGGAGCCTGCTGTCCCCAGACACCCTCAAACGTGACCAGGAACATTCCTATTTCAGCTGCTGTGACCCTGCATCATGGGGCTGTCACCTCCCTGCCACAGCCCCCCACACTGGTCACTCTGGGGGTGTCCCTAGGACCCCATGGTGGCTCGTAGAGGAGCTGATGGACAGAGATACATTCCCAGTGCCTCTGATTCCACCACATGGTGCAGCAGGAGGAAGAGCCAGGTACTTGCTGAGTAATGCCAAGAAAATGAATTCAACCGGAAAATCAGATACGCAAAGTGCAAGTGTGTCCCGCGAGGAGGGATTTCCCGCCTGCCAGGACAGAAATCCCATCAGAGCCGGTTGATCCATTCTCAGGAGATGGTGTCTCCTTCTTTTCTCATTTTGGTATTGAATATGCAAAATCCTATTTCATTTGCTCTGAATTAGACACTTCATGTCACAGGGGGTGACATTCTTCTATGTATAAGCTGCTTAACAGATGAGCAGTCAAGTGGCAAAGCAATACATTATTAATGCTTCTGGTTAAATTAACTGATTAAAACCACTGGAGCTAAAATGTATGTATCAGCACTTTACTCACACTAAACGAGGAACTAATGGAACATGGTGGGTTGTGTTTAATGAACAGTAGATAGGGAAGGTCCGGAAAGGTTCGTCACTGCTCCTAGGGATGACCTGTTGCATCCTCGGCTGGACGCTGGCACTGCTCGTCCCCATGGGCCAGGGCATGGCCAGGGCATGGCCAGGACATGGCAGAACAGGCTGTGACTCCTAGAAGCAAACTTCTCCTCATTGCAAACCCTCCTCGTTTGGCCTAATTGGCAGCGTTTCCTCTGCCATGCTTTGAACAAGCTGTTCTGGCGTTGCACGTTTGACATCTGAGGAAGAGCGTTTACCACAGCGGCAGAGCGTAACCCCGACCAAGGGAGCGGATCAAAGCGCTAATCTGAGATCAAAAGCCTTCAGTGGTGCTACAGCAGAAATAAATTAAGTTAGCGACAGATTTCTTAATGATATTTAAATTTCTAATTTGCATAATACATGATTAAAATGAAATGGGCTTTTTTTTTTTTTTTAAGCAGGCTCAATTAATTTAAAAAAAGAAAGCAGCATCATACTCTCAGAGGAACAGATTCCCATCAAGATAAAGGCAAGGAAAATGCCACGAAACTTTTAATTTACCCAATATTCAGCTCAGGAAATGCAAATCTCCCAAAGTGACTGTGGAGTTGCAGCCTGAGACTTCCCCTAGGGGCCGATCTCCCAGTGACACTCAGTTGCACCATTGCCCTCGGCACTGGCTGGGAAAGGCTCCCACAGGCCCTAAGTGGTTTATTTCTCTGCAAAAGGGAGATCTGGCAGCTTTGGGCTACTTGTGCTTGTCTTGTTATCACTATGGGACACCTCACCAGGTATCTGGGCTCGCTGGGATTATTTACCAGTTCACATTTGTGTGTGAGCTGCCACAGGCACAGAATTAAACCATGGTGTCAATTCCAGCCTCCACTCTCTGCCACCTCACTGCCAGGGAGGGGCAGCTGGACTGGACTGTGCCATCAGCCCCAGTCTCCCCCATGCCCATCCCTGCCCTCCTGCTCTGAGCGATGGGCCCCTCCTCCCCAAAACCTCACTGAAACAGTCCAAACTCAGCAGATGTGTGCTGGGAATCACTGATGGCTGGATAAATCAGGCACACTCAAATGTCACTGCTATAGCAGTGCTTTGGGCTGAAATCACGTGGTACACTGTAATATATGGGGGAAAAAAGGATTTGAAAGCTTCAAATTATTGCAGATGTGTACGACAGGGTTGAGGTGACGCAGCTGGAAGTGTATTTTCTGTGGTGTTTTACTGCCCTGTGGAGGGATCTGGGGTGTCCATCGGGGCACGGCTTGGGCCGGGTACGGATCAGGGAGTGAGGCCACGCTGAAACATAAATCCCAGCTCGTGCCAGGACTGACCAGCTCCTAACAAAGCCTGCAGGGTGATAAAATACTCTGGATTTCTCTTTACTGTGTGCTGGAGAGCTGAGGGCTGGCCCCGTGTCCCCCTGCACACACAACACTCCCCCGTTTGGGGCTCCCCACCCAGCAGAGCTCCCACTGAGCAGGTGACTGTTTTTCTCATTTATCCCAGTGCAAACTGGATCCGACTGGTTCATTTGTGAAAATTCACTGTAAACTGAATACAGGGGGTTGGAAACCAAAACCACTTCTTTTGGGGGAAAAAAAAAAAGCCTTCCCAGGTAAACTGGATTTTGCAAATCCCTGGGCTCTGCACTGGGAGAGCCCATCGGCTGCACACAGACCTGCCAAACTGAATTAAAATGCCAATTATTACATGTTAATTACATTTTTCTCCAATATTCATTGCTAAGACCCAGGTAATAAATGTTAATACCCACCTGGCATGTAGCATATATTAGACTTAAGAAACCTACATTAAATGCTATTCTCCATCCACGGTGTAGCCAAACAGTGACAGTCAACTGCTTGTTTCTCACTCTTGCATTGATGCTTCCAAAACTTGGAGCCTTGACTAAGACGATGCATTGAATGGCAAATGCAGTTCTGCAAATATTATGACATATTGTTTGTCATCTGCCCTAAATATTTAACAGTTCCATTTTACAAGATTTTTGTGCCACATGCTGAGTATTTGCTCCTGATAGATGCTAAATTTGACTGATGGAAAGGATTCCATTCAGGAGCTGACAGTCCCAAAGCCTCGTCAGGATCTTTGCTGTTGGCATCTTCTGTTTAAATGAAAGCAGAGAAGGAAAAAAAACCACAGAGTGCCCTGGGAAAAATTGTTTCCACTTAATCCCATCTCCTGTCCTCAGAAAAGCCTTTTTGTACAAAGAGATCAAAGGTCTGTAATAGATTTCAACAGGTCTCCAGGAAGTGCGGGATGCAGAGGGAGCGTGGGGCTCTGTGGGATTGACCTGCCCCTGCTGCTGGTGCTTGGGGCAGCCAAAGGTGTAATTGGGAGATTCAGAGACTGATTTTTCCTTTTCCTCTTCCTATTTTAATGTTTTAATGTTGTTAAGCAGAGGAAAAAAACAGACTTTGCGAGGATGTGGCACTTGCTGGGCACAGGAGGTGGGGGCAGCACAGGGGCCTACACTGGGACTTGTTAAGAGTAAAATCTCACAATTTTTTACAAATTCCTTCCCAATCTACCTTAACTGATATTTTTTATGGTGGGAAAGATCTGTCTGGGGAGGGCATTTTGTAAACCTACAATCTTCAGTATATTTTATAAATGGTTATTTTCCCGCCCTTTGTTTTAACCCTCCCCCCAGTTTCTTAATTTTCAATTCTGAATGCCCAGGGTAATTACAGCTGAAAGATTTGCTGGTTTAAAAGCAGCACTTTATTCCAGAGAATGGAAGAAAAAAAGGGAACGACAAAAGGATCTGCTCTGAAAAATGCTTTCATTATTTTCCTGTCATCTGTACTCTTGGTTTACAAACAGCCACACACAGAGCGGGGGATGTGAAGGGACGTGGTGGACCTGCCCGGCAGCACGGCTCCAAAGGAATTCCACATTCCCTAAATGATCAAAACCAGCTATTAAAAACCTCTTCTGTGTCACAGAGGAACAGGCTGCCCGTGGAGGAGCAGCTGGCGTGGGGCTGCGCTGGTGCCATGGGCTGAGCACGTCACTGCGCTGGGCTCAGGGAGTGTGGCCAGGGGTCCCTGCCACCGTGGTGGGTGCCCTGCCTGCTCCCAGCCGTGCTGCCAGCCTGCCCTGGCTGTGGCTTTATCCTGCTCCCGCCTCTTTGCCCATGGCCAGGGCTTGGCACGTGCCCTTGCAGAGCTGGGTGTTCACAGCAGAACGGGGTCCTGATTCCATCTGTGCTGAGCTCTGCTCCCACGGGAAAAGGGCTTTGGATTGTGCCATGAGAGGGGACCGCACCCAAACACCATCCGGGGGTTCAGCTGCCCCATGCTGAGCTCTGGGGAGGGCAGGACCCCACTGTGGGCACCCTGCTCTGGAGAGGTGACCAGCACCAAGTGCCAGGGGCACCGCGTCAGTGCCGTGGGCACCGCGTTCCTGCACAGGACTGGGGGCCACTACTCCAAAGGATGATCCCACTATCAGAGGGACCTACAGCCAATGAACCCACTGCCAAAGGGATCCACTGCCAGAGGGATCCTCTGCCAGTGATCCCAATGCCACAGTGATCCCATTGCCAGTGATCCCAATGCCACAGTGATCCCATTGCCAATGATCCCACTGCCACAGTGATCCCATTGCCAATGATCCCAATGCCACAGTGATCCCATTGCCAATGATCCCACTGCCAGAGTGATCCCATTGCCAATGATCCCACTGCCAGAGGGATCCACTGCCAATGATCCTAATGCCACAGTGATCCCATTGCCAATGATCCCAGTGCCAGAGAGACCCACTGCCAATGATCCCAATGCCAGAGAGACCCACTGCCAATGATCCCCCTGCCACACTGACAGAGCTGAGTGTCTCGGCAGGAACTGAACCAAGTATCTGCTAATGAAGCTGAATATTCATTATTATGACTAAACACAGTGAATCACAAATTTAAATGGGTAAATTATTAATTGGTAGATCAGAAAAGGGGAAATTAGGAAAACATGCCAACTCTACAGGAGGTGGAAGAGGAAAACTTTATTGAGAGATCCAAACCCAGTAAAAACTGAGTGTTAGTCATGGTGCAGTGCTTCACACACCCGTTTGTCACTCGTGACAGTGGATGTCACTGTGCCACTGGCAGCTCAGCACTGACCTGACCCTGTAACTGCTCACACCAACCCCGGAGCCTTGCTGTTTTGTGGAATTCTGAGAATCGTCATCATGATCACTATTTAATGCTAAGGACAGTGTTTCCTCTGCTCCAGTGTTATGAATTACCAAGGATTATGTGTTCAGTGGCGTCCACTGTTTCATGCAGAGATAATTAATGGAATACATCACCCTATCTTAAACATGAGCATTAACTCATGCCTCGTTAGCACCAATGAGCAAACTGCTCCAGGGAGCAGGCAGGTCTCTGGAAGGGTTAATGGATCTACTGACTGAAGTGAAACTTCTTGTTTTTCTGGAATAGGGTTTTTATCTGCCATTTCTTATATTTTAGGTATGTCAGTGTCTCCTTTGTAATGGTGTAAACTGGGAGCTGTAAACTGGGAGTAGCATGAATTCAATGGAAAAATCGTTTGAAGAAACTTGGGAAAAAGGGATACTGGTGAGTGGGAGATGCAAAAGGAGCTGAGCATGCAGCTGAGCTGAATTTGACTTTAATTAAAAAGCATATTGAAGGAAGAGATTTCTGACAGGAAAACTGAGGAGTGAAGGGTTCCTATTTCCCACCCTATTTATAAATCAGTGAACACGAGCTGGCATCCTCCTCTCACAAGGGTTGTACAGTAAGCAGATTGTCTGGGGGGAAACCACATGAAGTTGGGCAAAACAATCCTCCTCCTCTTCCTCCCGTGTGTGGGATGAGCAGCCGGGGAACAGCCCCATGGGGGTCACTGCTCCGTGCCTGGACACGGATTGGAACCAGGCCGTGTCCCTGACTTTACCTCTCATTTACAGGTAACTGCTGCAGAACTTGAGTAATACCTTCAGTTTCAGAGTTAAGTGACAAAAAACAAGATTAATAAGTAGAACAGTGCCTGTGAAAGCAAATGTGGAGAGGATGCTGCAGACACCCCCTGCTGCAGTGCCGAGCCGCTGGTTTATGCAGCACTTTCTTCTTGAGGCGTGTAATATATTTAAAGGCTATTTGGAAAAGATGCTTCTAGCATCTTCTGGCCCAGCAGTAAGTGGGACTGTGCTGGGCAGCAGCACGTGAATCTGATTAGATGAAGTGTCGGGTCACTGCCCCTTGTCCTCTGCAAAATCCAGAATTAAGCTGCTGCAAACACGTGAGTCCCAGTAAAATCCCAGCACGGGGGCTGGACAGGGGGCACAGGGGGTTAAGTTGCATCCTCTTGCCCCAAGCTTTGCTCTCCTACAGCTGCTATTGACCTCGGCTACTCTGCCAGGGTGAGTGTGTGCAGTTCCCCAGCTTTGTGGGATTCCCTTAGCTAAAATCAACATCTTGGGGCTGTAATAATGAGGATATATCAGGCAGCACTGGGAATCAGTGGTGGTATTCCTGCTCCTGCGGTGGGCCTTGCTGCTGAAATACAGAAACAATGCAGAAAAGATCTGAAACTAAACCATAAAGTGAGATGGGGTCTGTCCTTGCACCCCTCACTGCTGCCCTTGTCTTTGGAGCAGGAGAGCGGCAGTTACGGGGGTGCCCCAGCCATGGAGGTGACCTTGCCTTCCCCGCAGCAGGGAGCACTGTGGATCTCCAGGATTTGCTCAGGTCCCTCTCAGGCAAATACTTGCAAGAAATGCAGTGTGAATTATTTTACTTCTTAAATACTGTTTATGGAAATACTTCAAGGCCTGACCTGAGTCACATCTCACCAGACAATGAGTTGGGATAACCTAACCCGCTTAGTGCTTCGCTCGGCTTTGTAGTAGAAAGAGAATTCTCCAGCTTTATAGTGCAAAGAGAAAAACCAGACACCAGCTAGAAGGCAAGGGGAGAAGGGACGTGACTTTTAGAGCTTGCAGGCAGTAGGATTAAGGCCCAGGAAGATGATTCTTTGCTCAAGATCAGCAGTGAGTTTGGGTGCCGTGGCTCAGTGGGGATCTTCTCCCTTCTGACAGGTATGAGGGAGAAAGTGCTGGCTGGAGCTCCAGGTGTGATCCTTTCCCATTTTGCAGTAATAAAATGCTTCTACCCCAATAAACAGGAGTTAATTTCAGTGCATTTGAGCTCTCTGTTCAGTTGTGTGGATTTGGGAGGTTCTTCCAAAAGCATTCATGCTGAACTAACAAATTTTTATTAACGCTTTCAAATGGAGATGAAAATGATGTGTTATCTAAGAGATGTCAGGCTTGATGAAACCAAAAATCCCACAGCTTCAACCTCTGTTCCTCCTGCTTTGTTTAGCTGAGCCTTAATGCAGTAATGATCCCGCAGTCCCCTCGGAGATGAAGACAGAAACCCTGACTGGATTAGCATGCAGAACTGTTTATTCCAACTGGGCTTCCTTTGCTCGTGAGAGCTGCTCTGAACTTCATTCATTAACATGCTGCTAAAACAACTGAATGGGTTTCAGACGTGAGTTTCGCCTTTCCCTTCTCCCCTCACCTAAGGAAACCCACAACTCTCTATTTCCTCCAGTAGAGTAATCCAGACACAAATCCCAGGAGCAGCCAGGTTAATCTCTTTGGCAATTGCAGCTGGTCAATAGAATCCACTGGATGGGTGGATGTTGGAGTTGGTCAGAGATAACCCCACCCTTGTTCCTTTAGCCCTTAGTGAAGGGATGGCTGGCAGCACTCACAGTTCAAGGCTCACCTTGGTGGTACAGCGGGCACGGTGGTTCGGGGGCAGGTGGCTTTGGCTGCCAAGGATGCCATAGCTCCTGTGTCACACGTGTGGCTTTGGCTGCTGAGGGTGTTGTGGCTCCCCTGCCCCACTCATGGCTCTGCTGGGGATGCCAAGACATGTCCCCATGGGCTGGTGGCTCTGCTCAGAGGGGTGGGCAGTCACAGCGATGGGGTGTGAGCTGAGGAAGGGCCACAGTCATCGGTGCAGCCATGTGTGTGCTCAGGTGTTGCTTTGTCCTTTGCAGATTTTATTGTTAATAATGTTGGTTTTATCTTTCCCTCCCAGAACTCATCCAAGCAGGTATTGTTGATCTTGCTCATGTATATTTTGCTGGAAAATTTGAAACGTATTCTTACAGGGTATATTGCATGAATATAAGAAACTTAATTTTTCCTTGGGTGTTCTTCGAATAATCCTTGCTTTGAAATGCTGAAACAAATATACACAAAGGTCTGGCTCTGTGGGAGGAGTGTAAGTGAAAGGTCACAGAAGAACATGGGAGTTGTCTGTGGAGTTAAAGGGATAAACACAAATGCCTTTCTGAACTTCTCTCCTCCTCTTGCTGCTCACCCACCCCCACTGGAAACGCTTTTCCAGAGGAAGGGGGAAGACTTTTCTCTTTTCTGAATCTTTCTGCAAATTTTCACTTTTAAAGTGGAATCAGACACTAATAACTGTGCCTTTTCCTGGCTTAATACACGGAATCTTCCCAGTGTCAAAGCAGTATTAGAACCAATGGGGCCAGTCCACTCCCTGGCTTTTCCTGTGACCTTTCAAGTCTGCACAGAGCTACACTTTGTATAAATAGACTAAAATAATAGTGAAGGATGTGGGTTGGTTCTTTAGTTTAGAAGCAAAAAAGGCTTTGCTTAGATAAACATGGCAATCGCTCGCAGAAAGGTCAGAAACTGAGCCCCGCAGCCAGCGCAGGGGTTGGAATTAAAACCTGAATTGCCCTCTCGGAGTCACCTCACCACACCAGGCCACCCCTGGGCTGGATTTTGGCTACAGCACCCAGTATCTGCTGGGCTTTGCCCCTGGTTGGGTTTTCTGTGGCTCTTTGGGACCAGGCAGAGCTGTGCCCGTGGCACTTGGGCAGTTCAGCTCCGCAGGGGTGCAGAGCAGGTACTCGAGGTCTCCAGGCTGGGGTGGGAGTGTCCAAGCCAGGAGAGCCCTCTGCCAGGGCACACCTGTGTCCTACTTGTGTCCCTACTGCCGTGCTGCCTGTGCCTATTAATGAGGAGGCATTTTAGGGCAAAGCACCGGGGAGTTGGTTTAATTAGCAGGTTACAAGGTATTTGTGCTTAAATTAACTTTGGCTCTATTTTCCTTCTATCACACAAACTCAGTTAAAACATCAGTTGCTGGTGCAGGCTCCTGGGCAAGAGGCTGGGGCTTCACCTACTAACAACCAGAGGCTGGCCTGAAGGTTGTGATGTGACATTCTCCATGGGTGTATAAAAAACACATGCAAGGGCCTTTCAGTAATTCTGTGCAGGCTTTGGGCAGGGGGACAGAGCATAAACACGGCCATAAAATCACTGTAACATCACACTGCTCAATGACAATATATTCTCTAATTATGGAAAGCTCAGAGACATCCTCCAGAAGTTATAAAATGGAAATGTAGGTTTGTGGATGGATCCAGGATGAATCCTGAGGAGACTGGGTAAAAGAAGTGGGTATTAATGAGTAGTACAGAAACAAGACTCGAGGAAATTCAGCTATAAAAAGATGGGGAAAGGGGATTGTTCGTATAACTAGAAAACAGCTAAAACAACAGACCGAAAGGGAGACATAAAGATGGAAATTGGGTAATAAATCTCTGCCCTCATCAAAGAAGAGACAGTTCTATTGGAAAATAAAAATAACATTCTAGAACACAACAAAGTGGAATTTATAGTCCAATTAAAAATGCACAACTGAAAAAAACCAGACCTCAAATACTTTTCTTCCTACTTTAGGTAGAATGCAGTGAGAGCACAGCATATGGAGGGGGCGGGGGCTGATCAGAAACTGGAAGGAAAGAATAGCTTGGATGCATAATTTATTCAGGACTTCTCTCTGCCTCAGAGGTGGTTTGCAAAGTCACAGGCTGCCCCAGAGCTGCTGCTTCCCCCGGTCTTGGAAGTCATTTGCTCTCCACCAGCTGAATGTCTGGCTCTGGTGCTCTAACCTGAGGTTGAGAGACCATGGAAATGGAGCCCAGGGACACGTTTGCAGGGGATGGCTGTACTGTATGTGACAGGACTGTGTGGGAATCTTGTAGGTTTGAACCTCATATAGGTTTAAACCTCATCCACTCACGAGTTTAAACTCGTGGGTGATGCAACTGGACACTGGGGACAGGATGGAGGCTTGTACCTGTAGTGGTGTTGTCACAGGAAGCTGTGACAGAAGTCAGGAGCAGCCCTATGGATCTCATCCCCCGAGGAAATGCTGTGCCAGAGCATTAATGTGCCTACAAACCCGTTGGAACAGCCTGATGACAACAGATTGTCTCATTATAGACCCCACAAAAACATCTTTAAGCATTGTAAAAAACAGAAGTGCAGGTCTGAGGACGAGCCTCTGACTCCCAAAGCACCTGGAAACGGGGGAGAAACACCAATGTGCTGCACAGGGACAACACGTCCCTCTTGTCCAGTGCTGCTGGTGACAGAGGGGAGGACAGAGGGGCCCCCGTGTCTGTGGGGGGAGGGAGGGAGGAAAGCAAACACTGTTGCCATCACAAACGCTCCTTGAAAACTCAGGGCAGCTTTTGCATGGGCAACAAATGCCACACTGGCCACACAAACCATCTGGAGCTCCCTGTGGGGATTCAATAAACTCCTGCAAATTGCTTCAGACATTTTCCACTCTCTCCACTCATTTTATGTGCAGAGTTCAGCGAGACACTGTTTCCTATTCAAACACTACTTGTCACTTATATTTGGGTCATTTTTCTTCTCTCTGGCAGTACTTGGCTTTTCTGGTTCTTTAGTTTCCTGTGTGCCTTCACACCAGCCCTCAGTGTGGAGGGGCCGTGAGCCTTGGCACGGCTCAGGGCAGGGCACAGCGGCCCCGGTGTGGGGTACAGCAGTGTGGGGTACAGCGGTGTGGGGTACAGCAGTGTGGGGTGCAGTGGTGTGGGCACAGAGGTGTGGGGTACAGCGGTGTGGGGTACAGTGGTGTGGGCACAGAGGTGTGGGGTACAGCAGTGTGGGGTACAGCTCTGTAGGGTACAGCACTGCGGGGTACAGCAGTGTGGGGTATAGCCCTGTGGGGTACAGCACTATGGGGTACAGCAGTGTGGGGTATAGCCCTGTGGGGTACAGCACTATGGGGTACAGCACTGTGGGGTACAGCCCTCC
>VXAD01010748.1:298588-336922 GCA_013399195.1 Dicrurus megarhynchus
GGGTACAGCTCTGTAGGGTACAGCAGTGCTGGGTACAGCACTGCGGGCCCCACCACCCCCTGTGCAGTGTCACAGTGACACGGTGATCGCTAGTTGTGTGCCAGGGCTGTGGCTCAGTGCCTGCCCCTTCCCTCCTCTCCGTGGGATTGCTGCGGTTTTCCCCCGTCCCGCTCCGTCCTGCCGGGCTCCAGCCCTGCTGCAGTGCAGGCAGCCGTGCCAGCAGCACCAGCTGGTCACCACGTCCTGCTGGTCTGCTGCTTATCAGGAGTCCAGCCACAGACACTCACACTCTAGCAGTGAATTATGATATAAAAATAAGCACAGGCCTGATTATTCCCTTTGTCTGCTTTTTGCAAACAGATGCTCCATTATTTGTCGAGCCTGTTCTCAAACTCCACCGACATGTACGTGGTACAGGGTATCTTCGATTTGCAGGCACTTTTGTGTCTTAATTTTTAAAGTGCATTCTTTAAAATGCCCTGCAGATGCACGTTGTGTGCGGTGTGTTCGAGGGACCTTCTGCCCCAGGACAGTGCAGTCAGCAGTGACCGAAAGCCAGAAGAGCTTTGCTTCCCAACCCTATCAGGGACATAGATGCCACCACAACCTTGACGTGGAGAAAGCACGTCAGTATCTACCACAGCCTTCCCACGCTGCTGCTCAGGCACTCCTCTCAAGGAAGGAGAAACTTTGTTGTGCTGACTCAGAGCCAGATAGTTTTCTGCTAGACAGAAATGTTTTCTGCTAGACAGCGAGGAAATGTGCTGAAGGAATGGTCACCGACCCCTGATCGTGTCATCTCATGACATACAGAAGGCTGAACTCCTCGGAAGCTGCCCAGTGCATGTTCTCTGCTCTACCGAATGACCTAATAGGTGTTTCTGGGGCCTGCACAGACTTAATTTGCTCAGCTGCAGGTTCTCTGTGAATACAGGAGCTCACATGATGAAGAATTACCTTGCGTTGAACATATTATCCCTTATCTATCTGCACGGCATATACGTGGCAAGCAGATTAATTTAAAAAAAATGAGTTTTACATTGAAAATATTTGAAAATGTCATGCCTACCAGGGTTGTTGTGCACATGGTGGAGAGAAAGGAGCCCCTGCCTGCTCATCATGCTGCTTGTGACATTCTCAAATCTCAGTCCTGTCCCATCTACCAATGCTGCAAGAGTGTGTCCTGAATAAGGGGATTTGGTGAAACTCTGCAGTACTCAGCAATTTCAGCTCCCAAGGATACAGAGGAGCAATTTCCCTCATGTTCCTTGCCATTTCAGGTTTCATTCCGAAGAAACTTAAAGGAAAATTTATCCCAAATTACTCTGTATTTGCTTCCCATCAGAGCAAAATTGTATGATAGCTTTTACTTGATTTCTGCATGAAACCCCGTGTCTTTGTTGAGTACTTTTTGGATGGATCTTGCTAAATAAGAAGGAAATGCAGGTGTTTAAGAGGGTAAAACCCAGCTTCGAATCACTCTCAGCAAGTTGGACTCACTGCAGTTCTCCAGCCAGGGAAAATGAGGGAGGACATCTCCTTTCTAAAGTCCTTTCAGCTCCAGTCAGAACTTGTCCTGAACTGAGGCAGCTGTGGTGCCTCTCTGGGTACCTGGAGCCCCTCAGCGTTTGGCAGTGCTGGGAGATGCCTGTGCAGGATCCTGTGGGAATGGAAAAAGCCCAGGCAAGAAACACTGACCTAGGCCAGGCTCTCCGCTGCTGATGCCAAATCTGTTTGTTCTGCTTCTAAAATAATAATAGAACAAATTTTCTGAGCATCTTGGCGCCAGACTTCTCTTGCCTGGGTGCTTCAAAGGAAAAAGCTCCTTTTTTCAGACCTCGCTGAGGTCACTGAGGCTGCGGCACAACAACACTCCATGGCTTTCAAAAGCATTTTCAATTAACACAAAAATCTAATGAAAGCACGTAATCACAGGTGCTCAGCTGCCACGGGACTAATCGGAGACGCCGACTTCAAATGCCGCGTCTTCAGAAACTCAGCTAAAAAAGGCTTTTTATGCGTGTTAGTCTGAGACAGGCCTTTCCACGTGTGCCTTCAGCCAGGGGGACGGTATTTACTTCATTCTGACAGAAGGAGAAACCATTTTGCCCTGCAGGGACTGAGACTGGTCCCAGGCAGCCGAAGCCCAGTGGGCGGCCTGGTGAGCAGCATCAGGTCCCGCTCGGTGCTGCCCAGCCCAGAGCCACCGCTCGCTGTCTGATCCTTCCTGCCACCAACCAGGACCCTCATCCCTTGGGAGGTCTGGCAGCAACCATCTCCTGGGTTCTTGCCCTTGTCCTGAAAGAGTTTGACTTCTATAAACCAAATTGAAGCCTTCTAAACTATGTGCAGATGTGCATGGCTGTGTGTGGCTAAGAGGGGAACTCCAGCTCTTCCGAACAGCCACGAATCACTCAAGTTGGGCCACTTTTGTTGCTTTTGATAGCCAGGAAAAAAGCCAGTGCAAATTCAATAGTGACCAGAGTTTGACAGTCATGTATTAGGTTTGTGCCTTGGAAAAGCAAGTAAAAGGAACTTTCATTATTAAGTGTTCCTACAACACAGAATATCTGAGCATGAATTCACCAGGCTGATTCAATTGGAAATAATATTTTCAAAAACAAGATGCATCTGTTCTCACCTCCCCTAATGCGATTATTTAGTGCCCTACTATTATACTGTTGCAAGAAATAAGATCCACTGGATGCTAAAAATGACACAAAAAATTGATTCAGGCAGAGGAAGTGTGTCTGGAGCACCAGCGGTGACCCGAGCAGCTGTGCCACACTAGCACACTTCATGGGAAGTGCTTTTTATAGCAGCACCAGTAAATGCTTCACAAATGTGCTGCTCCTGTTTTGTTCACAGTCCGCTAAAGACAGCACATTGTTTGGAGTTCTTGGTGCCGGGACGCGTAGGATGTGTTCCTTCCCAGCAACGGGAATGGTTGGGGCGGGGGGAAGAAAGATTAAACCACATAAAGTGGAGAAGAAATAGCCCTTGAGTGCCTTTTCTTCCAGAATACAATTTCTCATTCTGGTGTCCAAAGCCGTGGTTGGTGCTGGCACTTTCTTCCCGCTCTAAAAACCAGAGACATCATCCCTTGCTCCCAGAATTGTGTGAACCCTCCATTCGTACCATGGACCCCTCCAAGGTGATGTCATTTCTAGGGAGGCTTCAGAGTTAGTCATACAGTGATCTCCCCCCCCCCCCCAAAAATTAGACAGGAAAGCAAGAAACGCCAAACTGCCCCTTCAGATCCCTGGCCTGGCCCTACAGGCCCCACCAGGTGCACCTCACCAGTTTCTGTGCCTTTCACCATCCTCCCAAACAGCTTCTCACACTAATTTGTGCCACTCGCCTGCGCTAGGCTCATTCTAACACTAAACTCCAACACTGGATAAGAGAGGCTGTATCACCCAAATCCCAAACCTCATCAGAGAGTGAAGTCAGATTTATTTGACAACTGTTTTCCATGGAAATGTGTGGAGCAGCATTACACTACTGCTAAATGCTTCAGTAATTGACTTTCCCATCAGCTCTGCCAAGCCTAAATTAGCGGGTTTGTCCTGCTCTCCTCTCCTCTCCTTCACACCGCTCTCTCCCAGCTCCTTGAGCTCCCCAGATCTTACACATTTTGTTGGAATCAGCCCTTGCACCCAGAGCTGCTCCTGGCCATCACCCAGGCCTTGGGGCACCTGTTGGGTTTTTAGCCTCTCCTTAAAACCGCAGTCTGGGCTCTCTCTCCAGTACCCACAGGGAGAAAGGGAGAAATGCACTTCAGCTTCCCTCAGTGCCACTACATGCCACTTTTCTTTCCATGTAAAGATCAGGAAATCTGTTTGAATATTCTTCTGGGTCCCTCTGCACTGGTAACAACAATTACATCATATTTCTCTAATAATGTCCTATCAGTTCAGTAATGTTTCATAGGGTTTGACCTATTCTCCTCTGCGTGGCTGACCGTGGATATTCTATCAGGATGCCTTTAGATTTTATCATTTTTTTACTTCTCATTTGTCTTTACTGTTACCAATTTGCTACTTTTCCTTTTCCTCAACAATGCTTTCTGTGGTTTGTTTCTGCCTTTTAATTTCATTGCTGGCTCCCATTCAGCCATGAGCCAGGGAGGGCTCCCAGCCAAAGCTCTCTTCCTCTCTGATTTGCTGAAGAAAATTTCTCTCCATATTCTGGTACATTCCCCGAGGCTGGGGGGGCTGCCGTGTCCCGGGAGCTGCTGGCTGGGGCTGTGGTGCCAGTGCTGTGTGAGCAGCTGTGCAGGACCACGAAGTTACTTAGAAAGATTCGCCAGCTTGATGAGCTGCATCTCAACCCCCGGAGCCTCTGCAGCGACACAGCAATGTTTAAACAACAGAACATGGGTGCTACACTGCAGGGAAGGGGGTTTCCAACTCCCTGTGGACAAGGTCTTTTCCTCGTGTGCCTGTCCTTCACTCCAGAGCCCAAACACAGCTCGGGGCAATAGAGAGATGCTCCCTGGCTGGCACAAAGGAGGAGTTGTCTCTGTGGCTCTGAAGCACCTTATCCAGACAGTTTTGAGCAGGTTCTTCCTTTAGCCAGACAGGGATTGAGCTGTGTCCGCGCCCACAGGTGACTGATCAACCCACATCCGTGCTCTGCCCGTGCCTGGGTGGAGCCCACAGAGCACATTTGCCCCATGCCCATGGAGCAGGCAGCCCTGTGGATGGGGAGGAGGCAGCTGGCAGAGCTGCTGCCAGATCCTGACTCAGGGGAACAGGGACAGTGCATGGAGCACCCACGGGCTGGCAGCGCAGTGCTCCCACCTCAGTGTGTGTCCTCCTGCCACTTGGCACAAGAGGGTTTTTGCTAGTGGCAATTATGGGTCCTGTCGTCTGCACTGCTGGAGGAACTGCTGCATGATCCCACCACTCTGCACGATTCCCAGTGCTCTGCACCCTGCAGGGGACACAGACTCAGCGAGGAGCCACCAGCTGTGAGACTCTTCCCTGTGCTTTCTCCAACGGAGTCCTGTCCCCTGGGTGCTCTCCAGCCCCAGCCCTGGGTTAGTGGAGGGCAGTGGAGCACCTCTGAGAGCCTGCAAAAGCATCTGTTGGGATCCAATTTCTCCTCTTTTAAACCTCCTCCAGCATTTCCTGCTGTTTAGTGGGAGCTGCAGAAAGCTTTCAACAACCACGGAAAATTCAGAGTATTGGGATTTAAAACCAGCAGTCACAGGGGTCCTGATGTACCTGGCTGAGAGAAGGCTCCATTTGCTTTGCTCTCTGCAAGCCCACTCCAGCAGCGCTGTTCTGAACAACACACCAGTTCCTGGAATCTCAGACACAGGCTGAGATTGCAGTGTTTTTAAGACATAATGAAAAAGGTAATTTTCCAGCCTCCCTGCAATCTTCATCATTGGGGAGGTATTTTGTGCAATTTTCAGTACTGGCTATAATCACGTTCCCAGAGATGATAGCGTGCTGCCGTGACACTGGGGGTCCTTTGAGCCCTGCCATGCTTTGGGCCCCCAAGTAAATGGAAGAAAAAGGGAGTGCAGCCACTGAGGTGCTGTCCCTGCTGGGGCTGCCCATGTACAAACCCCTGTGCTAGGGCACGGCGTGTCACCGAGGCAAAGGCTGGCAGAACACCCAGATCTGAATCTCTGCTCACGAGATGAGAAGTTAAAGGAAACAAGAGATCAGAGGTGAATGGATCCCTTGGATGTGTTGGCACACAGACCAGACATCCCATGAAGGGAGCACTGACCTGTTCCTGGTGACACACTATGGTTGGTTTGCTCCTCTGCTGTGTGCTGTGCTGGGGGAGACACCCACAGCTCTGAAATTGTGGCAATCATCATCATAATTTTGGCAGGATTAGTTGCTATGCAATAAAAGGGACACGCAGTCCTTCTGATGTCCAGCGCCTTTGAACACATAATGGGGCTTGGAAAAGCTTCTTGCTTGCCAGGGACTCTGTAGCCCTGGCTTTGTCTGGGATAGATTTGCTGAAGCTGAGGGCAGAGGGGGAGCAGAACAGGCTTTATGGGGGAGATGAGGGCTGGGGTACAAGGTGCAGCTCTGAAGGCACCTGGGTGCTGCTTTGGCCCCCGTCCTGGCAGTCCCTTTGGGCAGGTGGTGGGCTGGGGAGGCGCAGGAGCAGTGCTGTGGCTGCCACGTGGGTCTCCAGCGGCACGAGGCAGCCGAGCTCCCCTCACCCCACAGCTGGGTATGTTACATCTGCAGACTTGGGCTCGTGGAACGGGATGTTTCAGAGGTGTGGGACAAGACCTGAGAGGAGCTGTGAGAAGCAGGTTGCTAATGTCTGGATATGTAGATGTATGGGGTATTGGTAACAGAAGAGCAGCTCTTTAGTCGGGAGCTCCCAGCAGCGGGGCTGGCTGGGATGGGCTCCATCTCCTGACACTGCAGGGATGACTCGGTGGAGGCTGCGTTTCACTCCCCGACTGCTTGTACCCATGAATGAGATGATGAGGGGTAACACAAAGCAGCACAGGGTCTGTAATGCACTTGCAGCAGCAGCTGATGGAGGAAAAGTGAAAAGTTGTGTTGCTGGCAGAACAGAGCCCAGGAGCCTGGGCAGCAGCCTCAGAGCACTCATGAAATAAAAACAGGCTTTTGTGCTACCTGCCAGGAGCCATTAGCCAGAGAGCAAATGATCTACAGAATGGTCTGTGAGCAGAGAACAGCTCGGAGAGGGGGGTGCAGCAATTCCTCTGCCATCATTCACTTCATCAGGACATCTCTGTCACAGCCTCACACCTCGTGCTTCCAGTGTGAGGGCTTGTGATAGATATTTGCAGGCAACAGGATGCAAACACCCTGTAATGCTCAATCAGATGATGTTAAGGATTTCAAGGAAAACAGAAATGAAAATGTCAAACCTGTTAAGCTGTGGAGTGCTTTTCACCAGAACGTGGGCAGAAGGGACTCCAGGAGGTTGTTTAAAAATAGGAGCCAGGGGAGATTGCTCTCACAATGGCATCGTTCTGGTGTCCATGCCCTGCTGGGGCATGGTGCACTCTGCTTTTTATAGATCTCAAAAGGAGAAAATAAATCATGTGATGCTGAATTTATGAACCCACTCAAAAAGCAGGGGCTCAAAACTTGGCTATTATCTCAGGCTCAGCCTTGATAGTATCTGTGTCATTGTTCTGAGAGCCTGAACAAAGAGGCAGATGAGGGGAGGTAAGGCACTGGCAGCCGCATCCAAGGCCTGGGCCTCTTAGCGTTGTTTTACCTGTGTAAGGACAGCGTAGGACACTGACACCTTGGAAAGGTGGCATCTTACACCTTTTTTGCAGCTCTTGAGTACAGAGCTCTACTTTAGAACACAGAATAGCAGGCTAACTGCCTGTACTGCCTCTGCATGTGGCTCAGCTCACAGGGGCTGCTCAGCTCTCTGGAGCTGCTTCTCAGCTAAAGCACAGCATGGGTGAGAAGCTGCTGAATTGCCTGAAAGTATGGCAGGAGCAATGAGTACCAGGAGAAGTCTCAGGAAATTTGCATGTTCAGGTACAGTTGTTTCTCTTCCATGAGGGCACTGAGCACTGAAGAGATCAGGAGGGGTCACTGAGCAGGGTTTTAGCCTGCTTGTTGCAGTTTAAGGCCCTGTCATTCCGTGTGTAACTCAGACCTTTGCTCAACTGCAATATGCAGATGTGGTAGTAGTCTTTTCTCATGTTTATTTACATGCAAGGCTTTGGCTTGTGCTATACTGAGTAGGAGAGGCATTACTACAAATCTGTTAATGAAACCAGTGCACGGGGAAAGGGAGGGTGCAGCTCACAGGGACGGATCCTCCTCCCTCCGCAGCTCCTCTGGCAGCCCCCGAGCCGGGATGGCTTTGCTGCAGGGGCTGGGAGCCAAGGATCATCTGGAGGCATCAGGCACGGGAGTCCCATCCCTCCTGCCTCCCTTTCCTGCACAGGGATGTCCTCACTCCCATGTGCCAGGGAGGGGGTGCCAGGGCTGTGTCTGGCAGCTCTGCCAGGAGCTGTTTGGCAGTGGACATGGGCTGGGAGAGCAGGTATCAGATGGGGCTATGGCAGGTAGGTGAGCAAACAAACCATGGTGCTGCCCTGCCTTGCTCAGCCGGGGGATCTCCCCTCATCTCCTGCCCCAGCAGTGCCTTGAGTGGCCACCTCAAGGGATGGCCACAGGGTCCCCAATGCCCTGGCTGGCCCATGGTCACACCCAGCATCTCCACTGAAGTGTCACAGAAGCTCGGGAAGGTTTCCTTTAGCAGCTCTTTCAGGCCACCAGGATTCCCTAATGGTTACAGCTGCTCTGGTAACATAAAAGTGATTTGTTCCAAGCCTACAGATACAGAAACATTTTGCCTACCCCATTTTTCTTCTTGCCTGAGAGGAGGCCAGGCTAATACATCATCACCAGGTCTGCAAGCAGCATCACAGCCATAACTGATGTGTGAAAATGCTCTGAATCCTCTGCCTGTGGCTCCTATCATAGGCTGGGGACTCCGAGTGTCCCTGCCCTGCCTGTTCCCTGTAACTGTCCGAGGCTCCTGCCACACAGGACAGAGCAGAGGGCCCTCAGTCCCTGGGTGGGTGAGGAGAGATCTGCCCAGGCCCCTCTGTGCTGAACTGAGAGCTGGAATGCCGTGCTTTGGGAAGCCTGAAGAAGGAGGGATTTGTTAACGCTCCATATGCTGTCCCTTGGTAACCACACTCCAGCCACTCTTCCCTCCATCTACATCACGAGGCTTCCACCCTCCCTCTCTTTCCCTGTCCCTCCTTCCTCTCTCTCAGCTATTTACAACCCCAAAAGCTCTTCACAGCCACGGCTGCCGTTTTTCCTGGGTTTGTAGAGCCCCTCTGTGACAGGGTCCTTTTGCTGTCAGAGCCTCTCGCTGTCCCTGTCCCTGTGCTGGGAGTAGGGACATGTCTCTGGTGGCTCTGCCGCGGGTAGTCCCTGTCTTTGCCCTCGGTGCTCCAGAGCCACCCTGCCTCTGCTCCGTGCTCCCAGGGAGCACAGAACAGGGACTCTATGAATGCACTGAGCAGGACCGAAGGCTCGGCAGAAAGAGAGCCTGATCCAACACCCAGGTGTGAGATGACAAAACCACAGGCAGCCGCCGGTGCCTGTGAGTGAATTGTGGTTCAGCAGCCACGCGCGGGACCGGCGGCTTGTGGGGGGCACAGCTTCGCCCACCGGCTTCCCGGTTACCTCCTCACTGGGCTGCTCCATCCCCAAGCACCTGGAGCCCAGGATTTCCATCCTGCCAGCGGGCACCCACAGTGGATCTGCTTTATGCAAAATCAGTACTATTATTAATGTACGTGGGTGCTGAGGCTGGTTCCCTGCCACCTGTGGGAAGGAGGAGAGCCACAGTGAGCACCTGACTGGCCACCCCAAGGTAGGCACATGGCTTTGAGTTGGATGAAAAGCATCTCCTTGAGCAGAAATCCCAAAGGTGTGGAACTCCACCCCTCCTGCCGTGAAGGGAAAGGCAGAGCTGCAGCGGCTGTGAATCCCCCAGGGCCAGGGATGGGCTCCATGCTCTGGGAGACAGAGGCACGGAAACAAAAACTTCGGTCCCATAAAAAGTCGTAACGTTCACCTTATAAAACACACAAACTCAGTGATTTAAAGGGGGGAAAACTACTATTTGTTTCCAAATTTACAGGCAATAACACTTGATTTAGATCCCTGTCTGCCTCCTGTATAGACTGCAGTATAATTTAAAGGACAATAAAGTCTGAGGCCGTAACACCATCACCGCAATAAATCAGGCCAGCTACCACCACTCAGAACAGAAATTATTAATCTGGGTTCCAAATGATATGCCTGCATATTGCTTATTTGAGCTGTTTATGCAGCAAGCTGAGATAGCACTTTCCCTCGTTATTATTTTTTACTTTTGCAATGAAATACCATCTCCTCCCTACCAAGGGGGCATTTATTACCCAATATATATGGGGGCAGCCAAGTGTGTTGTGTGGAGCATCCAACATCGATACAACTTCCCAGCGTCCACACTCTGCCTTTCTAGGATGTTCTCAGTGCTGAGGGCACTAACTCATCCCCAGCCAGCGTGGCACATGGCAGTGGTGTGCCCTGGGCAGGCCTGCCAATGCTGCCACACCTTGGGGACAGGATGGTGCCACCCAGGGAGTCTGTCTGCAGCCAGGGACCAGAGACCCTGCTCCCAGCACCAGACAGATGCTGTAGGAACGCCCAGGATCCCCAGACCTGTTCTCCTGTCCCAGCTGTGGCACTTCTGGGAGGGGTCAGAGCTCCTGGAGTGTTTGTATCCTTTGCAGTAACAGACGGTCAGTGGGTTTGGCAAAGTATAGTTACAACACTGACAGAATTCAAACTTTAAAAATTCAAATTTGAGAGGATTTTTAATACTACAGGGGAGGGAGGAAAGTCTGTTAAATTTTGAGGGAGAAAGCGTGTATATTCCTGAAAAAGTGCGCTGGAGAGCTGATCAGCCGTGGGATAATTGCTCAGTGGGGTTTCAGACCCATGGTCAGGGTGCTAATGTGCTCTGGGCTGGGAGAGTCAGCAGCTGGTGTCTGCCTGGTGCAGCCACCACCATGTGAACCCATGTCCACACAGGAGCCACATCGGCCGGGTCGTCCCTCTCCTGGCCCTGCAGAGCTCCCTGCGGCCAGACGGGCACGTTGTCATCCTCCGTGGCCACTGGTACTTTGAGCACGGCACCCAAAGCAACAAAGGCAAGAAGGAGACTTTTCAGCTTTCGGCCCCTGGACAGCAGCTCATTAGGAGCAGAGCCTGTGGTCCCCTGTGCCCCACTGGCCTCGAAAGGATGAGCATTGCAGAATGCTCCCGTTCTTCTTTGCAATGTCACAATTATCACCGGGAATTTCCTCATCATTCCAGACCCAAACACAAAGAGGAGGCTGAGCTCCCTTTCCGTATCATTCCCCAGTAACTCTGAAGCAATGGACTGATAACAGTGGTTTTTCCTAGGTTTGGGGACCATTTACACGCCTTTACTGAGGCTTGATTGTGCAAGGTCTGCCCTCCTCTAATAAAAATTATTGGAATCATATTTTCTGTTCAGGAATGATGAGTCCAGCCTGAAGCAGAGACCACCCCACCAGAGGTCTTAATTTGAATGCAAAATGTTTAAAATGTTTAATTCATGTTTAAAATTAGCAGACTTGTCAACTCTCCTGAAATCACAGGGATTTCCTGAGAGGAGGAAGTGCTGCTGTCACAGGCAAACCCACTCACAGCTGAACTCAGGATTTTGTCTGCATTACCCAGGGATTAGCATCATTTTCATTTGCGGCAATGATCTGCTTTCATCTAGTGTAAAACATGAAGATGTTAACATGGATTTTAACATACTCCTCAGGACAACTTAAAAATTTGTGGGTTTAATAAAGTACAATTTATTTGCTAAACAAACAGCATTTTAAAAAAAATTGCCACCTCCCACATTGTCTGCAAACCCCCTTCTGTCTGAAGCAAAGGGCTGCGAGTTACATTTGTACATCATGAAACATTCAGCACTGAAATTGTCCCCAGGAATGTCCCCATCTGCTGCTAGCTTTCTTTTCATGCTAATTATTAAATATATCTGAACAGAAATAAATAATAGATTCCCTTTAAAGGACCAGAAGTAAAATTTAATGAGCGTTTGGTGTCAGGATGTGTTTTTCTCTCTGAAGTTGCAGTCCCTTAACGCATCCTGAGCCATCCTGAGCTCCCGCCCAGCACACTGAGACTCCCTTTGGCCACGAGCTTTTGCTTCTTTTCCATTTGCCCTCAAGCCATTTTCCAAAGCCAGTCCTCAACTAAAAAATACCATTTTATAGCTATTCTCAAGCAAACTGCAAGACCTTCTTCCCCTTGGGAAGACCCCAGTTCCCCCCAGAGCCTCAGCAAACCCAGACTGGAAGAGCTCCAGTTGCCTCCATCGTTTCCCTTCCTGGTGAGAGAATTTCATGCCTTCAGTGGAAGTTATATCTGGGAATAAGGGAGTGTTTCTGTTACAAACCATCTCACAATATTACACCCTTTCTTTTAAAATGGGATGTGCAGCATTAAGTGTAATTATTTATATTGCATTACTTAATGCCACAGGCAGGGCCAGGGCCAAGGCAGCAGCACCAAACAGCCCAAAAGATCCTGCCCTGTTCCTACTGGTGTCTGAACTCCTTGGAAATCTTTACTGAGCACAAGGAGCCTGAGGTTCCTCTGGTGCTGCCTTGGTAGAGCACAACAGCATCAGGTCTTGTGGCCGGGCAGTGAGAGATGGGATTTGGAGCCATGCTCCTCTGGAGTGCTCTGGGGAAGGTGTTTTCTCTTCTTCCCTCACGTTAAAAATGTAGTGAAATTATTAAGAAACATAAAGGAATGACAGTGTTATACTACAGATACAGAAAACGTGGAAGAAAGAATGAGAAAAATTCTATTTCCCTTCGGTGTAATTATTAACACACCTCTCGAAATGTTGCTGGAGAATAACTCTGTGCTGAAGTGTGTGCCTGTGGGACCCACTGTCACCTCCATCCTGCACCAGGCCTGGGTGTGTCAAGCCTGTTCTGTGGGGTTCTTGCCCTGTTTGGCGATGCTGAGGGACTACAGTGGTGACGTGTCTGCCAAGAGACCTCCATCCCACAGCTCCCCTGGCCCGCTGGAGCCCGTGGCTGGTGACACCATCCTTACACTCCACCGTGGAACATTTACTCTCTCCTTACTGGAAGCATATGTGTCCCTAATAGTGCAAATTGCTGCAGAAGTGTTAATGAAACACATTGCAGCTGTAAAGTCAGAAGAAATCTGTTACTATAAACTGCGTTTCCATTTCCTTATTTCCAGTTAGACTCAGGGAGTCAAACGGGTCATGTTTGTGTACGGCTCATCAGGAAGAAGATTCACAGTTAAAATACCAAGAGGAAGAGCTGTTTATTTGTTTGTTCTGCATTTTTCGAGGGAAGACACGGAAGGGTCTGGTTGGGATGGAGGTGTCTGTCTGTCTGTCTGTCTGTGGACTCCTCATCAGTGGCTTTCTTTCCCCAGAGTCCTAAATATTCCTGTTCTCAAACAAGGAACCTTTTCCAGCAATTACATCTTCTTACCTCTAGGAAGATTTTCTTAATCCATTATTTATATCCCATGTTTTTCATGTTTTAGGGTGGCTTTAAAAATCTACAAAAAGTCATCTTGTTGATGAAAAATGTTGAAGTCAAGTACAAATCCTGTTTGCATCTTCCCCCCTTATGCCATGGGAACTTCCTGCACTGAAATGCATTGAACTGCACCACAGTTCATGAGGCACTTGTACAACTCTACCTGTCCACGAGGCTTTCAGATGAAATCTTAAAACACTTAAAATGTGTTTGTTTCTGGTAGAAACTACAGGTCAGATGGTTGTGCTGAAGAAGATTTTTTGGATCTCCCACCACCTGGTGCCAGTGGAGATGAAATCTTTTTCTCCCATGCTGGAATATCTCATTCCTCCTCACATCTGTTTTCCCCAATTTATTCTAAATGACAGTGGGATTAACACATATAATGGCAAATGAAAATCTGATTTTAAATGCTTTCCATAAACTTTCTGCCCAAAAAATTCAGCTCTGTCCCTTCCAATTGGCTTTTTGGTTTTCTCGGAGTTAATTGCAATTGTCACTGTGATAGTCTGTGGTACGACAGGGAGGAGACTGAGGCAGCAGCCAAAGGCTGTGAATTATTCAGAGATGTGCATTTCTCCAGGGGACCCAGGTGATGTCTGTTCATGCCCAAGACCTCAGAAGACCCAGAAAAACTTGGGAGTCAGTGCAAGCCTTTCAAGATCTCCCAACCTGGGATGACATTTTGTCCATTAGCAGGTCACTGTTCCTGGACAGGAACAGCCTAGACACACACACATGGCATTTCATGTATATTTAAAAGCTGCTTCTCTGCATCTTTCCTCTTCCCCTGAGCCCCACCCTCCTGGTGCTGCCCACTTTCCCCTTGCTCAGCATAGTCCTGCACCTAGCCCGCTCTAGGGCTCCACAGCTCGGCTCTGGAGAACAGAGTGTTGGTGGCTCTGGGGACATGGGAGAGGAGCTGTGGTGACCCACAGGGAGAGGGGTCAGGACCACGGGCTGCCACCAAGCACGGAGCGCTGCCCAGCCCACTGCCACATACCAGTACAGAATCCCAGAATGGCTGAGGTTGGAAAAGACCTCCAGGAACCATCAAGACGAAGCTGTGCCCGATCCCCACTTTGTCACCCAGCCCAGAGCGCTGAGTGCCACGTCCAGTCATTCCTTGGACACCTCCAGGGATGGGGACTCCAGACCTCCCTGGGCAATCCATTCCTATGCCTGACCACCCTTTCCATGGAGAAACTTTTCCTGATGTCCAACCTGACCTTCCCCTGGCCCAGCCTGAGGCCGTTTCCACTCGGCCTGTCCCTGTTCCCTGGGAGAAGAGGCTGATCCCCACTTGGCCCCACCCTCCTGCCAGGGAGTTTTAGAGTGTGAGAAGGTCTCTGAGTCTCTTTTTCTCCAGGCTGAGCCCCCCCAGCTCCGTCAGCCGCTGCCTGTCAGACTGGGAGCGAACCAGAGGACCCAAACTCTGTCACCCGGTAGAGCAAAGCAGACGGGGGGAGCTGGCCCATGCTGGCGAGGAGAGGAGCGGTGCAGGGACAGGAGGGACAAGCGCGGGGACGGGAGGGACAAGTGCAGGGCCAGGAGGGAGAAGGGCTGGGACAGGAGAGAAGCCGTGCAGGGACGGGAGGGAGAAGTGGAAGGACAGGAGGAGCCGCAGCTGCAGCCGCGCCTCTGACCGTTCCGGCGGCCGGCTTTGGGAAGACTCCGAGCCCCATCTTTCACGGGTCACCTGCCGGAGCCCGGCAGGGCAGTGTTCCCTATTACGGCACAAACTCGTGCGTTGTGTCTTTGTTATGCTAATGTCCCAGCGCAGCACAATTTAAATAGCACTTCCAGAAAAATTAAGTATGTTCATTGACACAGTGAAATGTTTTCACCCTCCATGTAACCTTCACAGTTTCTGTACAAAATCTATCAGTCAGTAAACTATTCATCTGCGAATGCTTACCAATTATTATGCTAATGCATTACAATACATTACAGTGAATTCTTTTTAAATGCCAGGAAATGCAGCTGTCTGGCATCCTACCTCGCCTGTATTATGGAGCTATCAATAAACAGCAGAGCATTTGCAACTGGATTTTGACTGCTTTGTCAGAACTCTGCAAAAAATTCTTATCATTTAATATTATGAAGAAAATCTGGAATTAAAGTGGTGTTATGTATTCTTCAGGCAGAGGACTCAAGAATGGCACATCACTACAAAGCCGAGGCTGTTGCAGGGGTGTGCACTGAGCCAGCGTGTGCAAGGACATGGGGTGTGTGGCACAGAGTGCCAGGGCCAGTGGGAGCCCCGACATGTGCAGCATGCTCTGATGTGTAACTGCTCCCCAAGTCTTGTCTCTTTTTGGAACTGAGTGATACTAAAACTTCAACTGGCATATGCAGACTGCAAATGGAGATACCAGGTTATATATGGAGTATGGCATATTAGTAGTTCACACTGAGATGATTCCTTCCCCAGATCATGAGAACTGCTTCCAGGTACCAAAAGGAACCGTCTCTTTTGTTTCCTGAGAGAGGAAATATTCAATGTTAATATAAATCTGGCTGTACTCTAAATCATCCAGGGATCATATGATAAAAATCCCAATTTATTATCGAGAATTAATATCGCTTGTTGAAAAAATGAAATTGCTTAGTCTGTGTATTTTAGATTTCATTGCATTTTTAGTGCCCTGCCTGTGCTGAGTGTGTGCAGAGCACTGAGCACCCGAGTTTGCATTCCCAGCAGCACTTTCCGTTCCCTTCCCTGAGAACATGTGCCAATCCCCATCCAGCCCCTCACAGGGCTGTGCTGTGTAGGCTCTCAGAAATGTACGTACTTGGTATTTTTAAACATTTGCAATTGCATAATTCTTTAATGAATTCATTTATTCCTCTGTAGCATGACACAGAATATAGGAGAGAGACTGAGCATACATTAGTGCCACAGAAACCTCCTGGGCTCTGCGGAGCCCTGACCATCAGGCTGCACTCAGGGCTCTGTCAGATACGATAATCACATCCTCGAGGCAGAGGAAATCTCCATTTTCTCAGAGGAGGTAACGCCTGGGGCCAGGAGATGCTGCCAGAGCCTGGTGTCCCATGGAGCTGAGCTGGCTGAGCTCAGACCTGGCCTCCAGCCGGACCTGCCAAGCATTTCCTAGCTGGCAGGAGGTGGTGGAGCTGGAGAGCAGAGCAGGAGCACTGGCACTGCCACACAAGCAAATCTTTCTGTAGGCAGCAGCTTGACCATTCCAGCAACTCTGTCTCCCCTCCAGGATGCCCAGCCCTGGGGCTTTTTGGTGCAGGGTCAATCAGGGTCCTCACCACTCCCTGGTCCTGGGATGCTTTCTGCAGCAGCAAACACTGTGGACATTCTGCAGGAGTCCCTCTTGCCACCAGCCCCATGGCTCCAACCCTACCTTGCCCTTTCAGATTACAGGGAGTTATCTCAGTGTGGGAGATGTTTGGGAATTTTAAATCAAAAATACAAAGTAAAAAATGCAGCTAGAGGCATCCATTGAAACTTCTCTGGTTCCTCTATTTGTCTTTTCTCAGAAGCTAATATCCATGAATTTGGTTATTAGAGTCATAATGTTATAATTATTTCATTTAATACTCTAATTATCCCATGTGATTAATCCTGACCATAACAGGAATGTCTGTGAGTCTGGAAGGCATGTTCCAATGGCTTCTGCATTATGAATGTTAATTTGAGTTAACAAGTATGAGAGCCAGAGGAAAAGAAACCAAAGAGCATGAGGACTCTTAGCTTACGAGCGAGTGCAGGGTTTTTTCCTGCCTGTTTTTGGTGGTAACTGGGCCAGCAGCCTCAGTTTCTGCTGGCATGGATTCCTGACTGTGGTATAGCATCGGGAATTCTGTCCATGTGTGAGGGCTGTGCAGCAGCTGGGGCAGGGAGGCAGAGGTGGCACAGGCTTCGGACAGTCCTGTGTCCGTGTGTTGCTTTGGCAGCACCGTCCTGCTCATCCCCTGCGCTCCTGCTGTAAATGTCCATAGGCAGAACGTGAGCCCACGGGGGGCACAAATGTCCTCCTGCACCTCCCTGTTCCACTGCCCCGTTGCAGATGGATGTGGTGTAGAGCTACACTTTGGCCAGTTGGTATTTCAAGGGCTGTTTCAGAGCTGTCTGATCCCATTGCCCTACCAGTTCCCATTGTGTCAAGCTACAAAGTCACACTCAGAGAGAACAGAAGTACCTGAAATTTTTAACTTGCTTCGGTGTTGTTGACAGCAGACCCGGTGTAGCCACAGCCAGGAATGGCAGAGCAGAAGCTTTTCCCTAATATCTGTTTTTCAGGTCCAAGGACCTGAGTGCGTGAGATGAGTATTGGCTGTGATACACAGAGATTTCTGCACACACCGTTCACTGCAGCTGTACTGGGCTGGAAAACTCCCTGTGGGCCGGCACCAGCCCAGCACCAGGTCTGGCGCTTTGGGCAGTTCCTGCCACAGCGGCGGCAGCAAGCGCGGGCTCCGGGCTCTGCTCAGACAAGTGTGCATTCACACGCACACCCAGTGCACACGTGCCCTCGCAAACCTCGGGTGCCTGTCTCCAGGGCTTGGCCATCTGTGCCTTTATGCACAGGGAAAAGAAACGTATGGACAAAGGGAGTCGATGCTGCTGGCAGAGACCCGCGGCTCTGGGATCCCTGGAGAAAGGCTTTGCCTCTCAGAGCTTTAAACAGCATCGTGTCAAAACCAGCCAGTGGTACCTCGTGGGCTGAGACGGTGGCTGCAAAGAAACCTCAGTTCAGGATGCAAAATGGGGGCGTAGGAAAGTTTCTGATGTTGTCTCCTATGTGCAGGAGTTGGACAGAGCCAACTTGGCCCTTGTCACCATGTGCTTCACCTGGTGCCTGCATTCACCATTGTCCCTCCTGCTCCACCTCCTCAGGGCCAAAGCAAACACTGCACAGGCTTTTCTTATACACACAAACCATGAGGCTGCAGGAAAGAGCCTTTCAGGGTGAGGAACCATGGCTGTCTCCTGGCTTCTGGGTTCATCTGTCCAAAGAACTGCTGGCAAAGGGGGAAGGCTTTTGCTTCTCATGCCCTGAACAATGCAGAGCAAGAGAAATCCCGTTGGATGACGTCACTGCATGGAGAGATTTCTGGGGCCTTTACATTCCCATCGCTAAAACACTCAGTCTTCGAGGAATCAGGAATCCCAAAGATGATGCTCCTGCTGTCAATACCTGAGGCTATCTTGGAGCTCCAGAGTTTTCCTGTTCCCACTGGTGTTTTTTGGCTCCTACCCCCCATTCTGGTGAGACTTGAGCCTTGCAGGACCAGGTTCCTGTTCCACCTGGGGCTGAGCTGGACAGGGAACTGTCACTCTCTGACATGCTACTGCTTAGAAACCATTGCTGTTCAGAGGGAAGGAAAAGTAACTAGTGGGGAACTGTTTTGTCCTGCCTGTGTTTTATCAGCTGCACAGTTCTGAATCCATTTGCTTCATTTGTTTCTGAAATGAGCTGCATTGTTTTGCAAAGCAAGTTACCAGGGATAGAAAAATAACCAAAATTTACTAAAAAGCATAAACCACCTGCATACACAAACTTACTTTTCCTCTAAATAAAGGAACACCTGGCAGTGTCTGGCTTCCAGGGGTCTGCAAATGGGGTTCTTTAAATATTTCTTCATGTGCTTGCAGACGTTTGCACATCGACCTCCCTAGAGCTGGGAACTCTGAGAGTGCAGGGATGGAGCACGGCGTCTAATTTTAGGTACAGAAATGTGAAAGATTGAGCTAAATGTGGCAAAGCCTCCTGTACAGCCTGAGGTAGGAAGTGAGGCTCAGAAGAACCTCCTGAGGGGTTCTTGTGCCCCTGGATGGCTGAGGGCAAACAGGGAATTGTCCCTTGTCTGTATTATAGGTAGGAAAATACATGTTACCTGGTTTCTTATCTACTAGTTCCTGACCCACACATTTGTTCCCAATTTAGTTCCCCTTGTAGTAAGCCCACAGCAACTGGATTTGCCACCTCTGCTCTGTTGGCTGCACTAAGCTTGAGTTTCTGCACACTTGCTGCTGCACATCTACGCACCCCGGGCTCCTGACCTTCCCCTCTCATCTCCTGCAGCATTTCAGCTCCCTCAGATGGTTTCCAGATCTGCCCACAGTAATCTCCTGGAGACAAACGTGGGCAGCTGTGCCTCTTCCCAGTGCAGCCATGCCCCTTCCCAGTGGTCCATGGAGAAGGAGGAGCTGTTCTGGTGTTCTGGCTGTGGTCCCACTGCCCCCTTAGCATGGACAGAGCCAGACAGAGATCCAGATGTTGCGCAGCTGCAGAGGGCACACACAGCCGGTGCAGAAGGCAGGCTGGTAGGAAGAGACTCTTCTGCAGGGATGGACAGGTGGCTCCTAGTCCCTCCCAAACTCTGTTCCTCATTTTCCAAAGTGGCTGCCCAGGACAGTCACCACACAATGGAGCTGCTGCCCTCAGCTGTCAGAAAGACAATCTCAATTCCACTGAAAAGTTCACATCAGACAAAATACTTCTGCTGGGCTGTCTCAGGTATCCTTGGGCTTGTGGAAGCACTTCAGGAGCAGGGAAGGCTGATGGAGGCACTTGCTGCGCTTCACAGTGCCATTAAAGATGTGCTGTGCAGCACCTCCAAGGGAAGTGCTGGTGGGTGCTTTTCAGATGCAGCCACGTTAAGTTCCCCAGAAGGAGCAAACCTCATCCTCTGTGAGCAGCACCATCCCCTGGACTACCCAGTAAGGCTGTGGGGGTGGTTTGCAGTAAGGAGCCACAGTGAGGAACAGGCGCAGTGGGTGCTGTACCCAGGGTGACCCTCACCCCATCACAGTCTCCTCCTGGAGTCACCCTCCTTGGAAACAGTTGCTCACACCTTGCTCAGAGCTGAGTGGAGGAGTTGCACCCTGGGCATAAGAGGGAAACACTCGCAGGGGTGTTTTCCCCATCTCGATATGGGGCAGGACGTGCAGGTGACATGGGAGCACGCACTGCAGTGCCCACGCAGGAGCCAGCCCACAGCCTGGCCGTGCCCTCATTTGATTAACAAGCACATGAACTTGGCTCCAGCATGAGCCCTGCGTGCAGAGCAGCCAGTCTCAGGGAAGCCAAGTCCCCTTTTCTGTGTCTCTGGCAGCCAATTATTCATTTCCAGTGCGACAGTCTGTTCCTAATTCGGCCAGTCAGGGGTTGTTGAAGGAAATAATGCAGCAATGTCCTCTCAGAGGGAGTCTCAGAAACAATATTCTGAGAGACAGGAGAAAATTAATGCAACAATGTGGTGTTTACCAGCCCCTGTTACTGCCCATGCCTGAAGGACTGACTATTAACACCTGGTCAATAAGAAGATCTTTCTCTGCAGGTTTTTTTTAAAAGGCATCAAGGATGATATTGAGGTGCATGAAAATAATCTGATTAGTATGATGTCTCCTTGAAACATTTCTGAAATGTGTGAAATGTTACTTTTACTGCAGGGTACTTTTCTTCACAAAGTGGAAATCGAAGTGCAGAACAACACAAAAAGCAGAGATCCTTACGACACGGAATAATGAGGCCATAAAACTAAACAATAAAGTTAAATAATTTACCATAAATATCGAAAGCGCTGAAATTATTCTCTACATTAACCGCCTATGTTTCAAATGATCTTTGCATTCACCATGTCACAGATGGCAACATCAGACAAGAGAGTCCTTGACAAAATCTCGCTGTAATTATTCTTTCCACAGCTGCAGTTATTTTAATGCCTTTTCAGTTAAGCTGAAAGAGACGCACACGTTTTATAAATAAGGGCTTTTAACCAGTTTGACAATGAAGCATTTGAAACGTAGTGTGGAAAAAAAAAAACCAACCCAAAAACTTTCGCTGCATCTTGAAACCTAGGAGAGCAACTGTGAAGACTTGGAGCAGAAAGACAACCAGTCTTTCTACAGCAATACTTAGCAATTAAGACTAAAATTATGTTGATTTTGATGGTCTGAGATAGCTGTTACTGGCAACTTTCAGAGTTGCTCAGACACAATGCAACAATTAGGTTTATTTTGGCTGGCAGCTCAGAGGAGTCTTTTCTCCATTGAGAAGCTGCCCCTCAAGGACAGGCAGGGACTGACTTCAGGAGGAAAATACAGCTTGGATGAGGTCAAGGTTACACACTGCTCAAGACCACAGTGTCCAGCTGCAGTCCAAGTTTGGTTGGCTTTTCTTGCTTGTTTTGGCTTTTTCCAAAGTGCTTTAAATCACTGTGGAGGGCCCTTCTCCCCAAGGAACACCACAAACCCATCGCCTCTCCTGCTCTGAAGGAATCTGGCCAGCTGGCTGACCGCAGGGGCTTGGCTGTGCTCTGCTGGCCGAGCTGGGACGCTGCACGTCCCCACTGGAGCTGCCCAAGAGAAAAAGGATGAGCTGCCTTGGGACACCATCTGCTCTCCTCAAACCCCCTTTCTCAGCCAGGTGACCAACACCTCCTTCCCCAGCCCTGTGGTCATGCTCCCTCTCACCCAGAATTCCCATTCCTTTCAGTGCATGGCTACTGCCCCAGCTCAGCCCGGCCCTGCCACTGCAGATTCCACTCAGGACGTGGCTCTGAAAGCCCCGGCATACTTCAGCACCTAAATAAATGCAGGCTCACTTTGGAGTGATCCTGCATTTTGTCATTCCCATCCGCTCAGAAGAGTTGGGGAGTTTGGGACATATCGAACAGCATAGCTGAGGACTCCAACAGGGATGAAAACTTGAGCTGAAGCACCAAAATCTCAGTTCCCATGGGAGTTTGTGGAAATGTAGCCAAGCACAGCAGGCAGTGGAGGATCTTCATTCCTGCTTCCAGCTCTCTGGAAAGCCTGCAGAACACCTCTCCCCTGAATCCATGCTTCAGGAGCCTGAATGAGTGGCCGTATTTTTTAAAGCTCTGAGCACTCAACAGCTCTTGTGGAAAACAAAAGGAGCTGAATCCTCTGGAAGTGAAGTTTCCCTGCTCCCAGCAAGTTGCAGCTGCTTCTCCTTCTCACCATAAGCCATTTGTTAGTTTAAAAGAAATGTGTGGCGATGCAGCTAAAGCACTGGGAGCTGTACTGGGAGGATATTTTCCCATTTAAACCAAATAAAGGAAAAATGAAAGAGCAGGAGATCGGTAGGAGGTTTTTCACTGTGGAATCCTGGCAAGCTTTGGCGTACAAAGAAGACGTCGCAGTCTCCGAGGCTTGCGGACTGGGGAAGCCTGATTAATGGAGGTTATTGTCGGGGAGGCCTGGCTTTTATGCTCAACACTGAAAGGCACCAACCCTCAAAGTATTCAACATCACACAATAACAGATTGTATGGAGTTAGCCTCAGAAAACAAACGTGTTCTCTCTCTATAGGATTATAGAGCATCCATCAGTGGCTGGCATTAAATACCACCCAAGTGTATGTAATTATCGATACATGAAATCTAAACATCATTTTAAAGCAGTTGGAACAACAAAAACCACATGGAGGTTTCTGTTTCCCTTTCACTTTGAAGCATCCTTCCTTTCCTAACCAAAATCCCAGGGAACAGCCTCCTCTGGCCCATGGCTGGGAGGGAAGGGAAGGGCTGCTATCCCGGATTTCCCTTCAGCAGTCCCAGGCTCAGGACTGGGACCATTCCCTGCCAAAACCTCCGTTGATCCTCTTATTAGACTTAGACTACAAACTAAATACAGCTGCAGAGCTGAGAGGGGAAAATGGGATTTTTATGAGACACTGTGCACTGGGTTCATGGGCAGCTCATAAACCGGGGCTGGCCTCGAAATCCCCTGCAAAACCCAAAGAGCTGCCACACACAGATCCCTCTGTAGTTGTTTTATCAGTTCTCTGTAGGAGCAGTGTTTGGTTCGCTCTGGGGCTTGCTGCCCCTGAGGGGCTGCACAGGCACCACAGCGAGGGTCTGGACAGTGACCCAGGGAGGAGAAGGATCTCTTATCCTGCCTTCCTTGCACTGTACTGTAGGATCAGCCACACAATTAAGAGCTATATTTAAGCACTTGAATAAACAGGCTCCACCCCTGAAAGATTCAGGCATGCCTCCTGGGGTCCCTGTGTTCTTCAGTTTTGAATCTCAGGCTGATAAATTAGAAGCAAAATAATCACTTATACAAATTAATTTCATATCCTGCCATTGCGCGAGCACAAAGCTGTTGTCACTTCTGATTTCAAACAGGCTTGAATTAAAGGGGGCTTGGATTATTATTTTTTATTTGAGAAAAGCAGAGCAGTCACTTGGTGGGATGACAAGCAGCTGGCTGCAGACAGGTGTCCGAGAGCTCTTCCATGGAGTCTGCCTGTGACAGCCTGGCACGGAGCAGGATAACCATACCGGCATGGATGGCACTGTGTGCTAGATCTATGATTCCCAGCTGTGGGAGAGACCAGGGCAGAGCAGGGCAGACCATGTGCTGCTCAGACACCCAGCAGGGAGGCAGCAGTGCAGGGTTTCCAGGGTTCCCACAAACATCATGCAGCATTTTGGCCTTGGTGCACCTTGCAAGACTGCTCCTCCACATCAGAACTTCTGGCCAAAGCTGGAGGCGGTTCCTGCAGGGAAGGGCCTGGTGCCGATTCCCATGGCAGCGATGAAGGCAGAGCTGCTGCGATGGGCAGCTGCTTCTGAAGAGCACCCTAGACCTGTGACATTCAAGTCCTGGGGAGCTCTGGAATCCAGAAGCGTGAAGTATCTGTCGCCCAACCTCTCTCCCAGAGTATCCCATATGGACTGAAGCCATCCCATATGGAGTAGGAGCAATCCCCAAGGCCTGAGAGCCCTGTGGGGTCACCACCCTGCTGATCCAGCCCCACACGGATCCAGTCCCACACAGACCCAGCCCCACACAGACACAGCCCCACACGGATCCAGTCCCACACAGACACAGCCCCACACGGATCCAGTCCCACACGGATCCAGTCCCACACGGATCCAGTCCCACACAGACCCAGCCCCACACGGATCCAGTCCCACACGGATCCAGTCCCACACGGATCCAGTCCCACACAGACCCAGCCCCACACGGATCCAGTCCCACACGGATCCAGTCCCACACGGATCCAGTCCCACACAGACCCAGCCCCACACGGATCCAGTCCCACACGGATCCAGTCCCACACGGATCCAGTCCCACACAGACCCAGCCCCACACGGATCCAGTCCCACACGGATCCAGTCCCACACGGATCCAGTCCCACACAGACCCAGCCCCACACGGATCCAGTCCCACACGGATCCAGTCCCACACGGATCCAGTCCCACACAGACCCAGCCCCACACGGATCCAGTCCCACACGGATCCAGTCCCACACGGATCCAGTCCCACACAGACCCAGCCCCACACGGATCCANACAGACCCAGCCCCACACAGACCCAGCCTCACATGGACCCAGCCCCACACGGATCCAGTCCCACACGGACCCAGCCCCACACGGATCCAGTCCCACACAGACCCACACAGACACAGCCCCACACAGACCCAGTCCCACACAGACCCAGCCCCACACAGACCCAGCTCCACACAGACCCAATCCCACACAGACCCAATCCCACGCAGACCCAGTCCCGCACAGACCCCGTCCCACACAGTCCCAGCCCCACATGGACCAGCTCCACGCTGCCACCGTGTCATTCCAGGATGCGCTTGGCACCCGCTGACAGGCAGAATCCTCTATCGTGTGGGTCTGGCTGAGGAGCCAAACGATCGGGAGCTTATTACAGCCTCCCTTTTAATTAAGTGTCTCAAATAGGATGTAATTGCAATGTAATAGCACACGCTATTGTACATTAGTTAAATACGAAGGGATTATTTAGAGTATGTTTTAAAAGCTTTCCAGTCCCAGATTGAGTAAACAGTTGCTAAATTTCGATAAATAACTTCTAAAATCTACATTAAATAAGCAGTTAAGTGTATTTAGGATATTCTCATTTTTCCCAGAATTGCTCCATTCAGAGAGTCCTGGGTTATAATCTCAGTATTTCACTGGTAATAGGGTTGTGCCTGCTCATATCTGTTTGTTCTGCCTCAAAGATCCTGCTGGGTGTGGCAAGCTCGGCTACTGACATCTGCAGGCTTTAAACCATTCCCATTCCCACAGCACAGAGAAGCTGGGAGTGTGCTCAGCCCTATTTTACAAGTACAGAATTAAGGCACCGAAGAGCAAAGTCATTTGTTCAAAGTCATGCAGGGAGTCTGTAATAGAGCAGAACAGGAGCCAACAACAGATCAAAAAATGTTTCTCTAAAAATAAGGCTTTGAAAATCCATAAAGGAAATGTGGCTCTAACAAACTCCTCTGTTACGATCAAAAACGCAATTAGTCGTAACTGACTTTGGTAATGAAAGTACCAATGTTCCATGACCCCCAAAACCTAACAAACATCTCCATCCATTTGCTACTTGTGCCCAGGCAATGCCAGCTGGAATGACAACAGTGGATGGGCACCACTGAGTGATCCTTGGAGGCAGCTCTTGCCTCTGTTGCACAGGAAAGTCTGTCCAAGGTTGCACATCACAAAAAAGAGGTGTCATCACCCTGGGAGCCATGGCAAGGAATAATGTAGGGCTCCGTTAAACTTTGTAAGGCTGATCTTGAGCCCTCTGCTGCTCCCTGCAGCCGGGGTGCTCCTGCTCTGAATGACTGGAGCATCCCGAGGAGAGAGCGGGTAAAAGCTGCTGTCCTGTAAGGTGGCACGGAGGCACCCGTGGCATTTGGGGGACGGGACATAACAGGGGGCACAGCCGAGGTCAGCCTGGCTGACAGGGTGGGCGCAGGAGCAGTGATGGCTGCACCGGAGGCTCTGGGCACAGGAGCCCCTCAGTGATGCGGGGCTGGAAAAGGCACCGTGTGCCGGGGGCTGGGACAGCTGTACTGCCCCGGAGGGTGTCCACGACGGCTCAGCACTGGCAACCAGCCCTGGGCGATGGGAGCTGCTGGGCAGGCTCGGGGCACCGAGCCCCTGAGCCAGCCAGCCCCGCTGGGGAGACTAAAACCTCGCTAAAATCTTGCCCCTGCTCTCACCTCCTTGCCCGGAGCTTCCTGCTCCTGTTGTCCCCCTGTACAGCAGCCTGAACTGAAATGCTCCTTTCTGAAGTGTCACCTCCACTGCTCCACACTGTTGAACAGGTAACACTAATGAAGAAGCCAAGAAGTCGGAACTCTTCAAGCAGGTGCTCTGAAAAATTAATGAGAAGCTGCAGAAGAACATAAATAATCCGTGCTCTCCATTAGAGGCAGTTAGCACCATTACAGTGATCGGGGGAAAACCTGCCCAGGCACCACCAGCCATTCTCCTCTGGAATCACCGTCCTGTAGATTTTGTCAGCTGGAGTCAAAGGACAGTTAACCCTTTAACACCCGGGCTATTTTGAAATAATTATTGTTATTATAAATCAAAAGTGACAGCTTAACTGGTTGCAGAAATGGATATATATAAACCAACATGAAGTTGCATGGCCTCGGAGGAAAAATCATTAGCTCCCTGGTGGGTTTACAAGTAATTTGCCAGCAATAAAAATGCAAAAACACATTTTGGTGTGTGCAATGATCATAAATAATCCTTGGACAAGAATTCTTTCTAGGACTCACAAGTCCACTCCCTTAACGGCAAGTTTTATTACCCCGGTTTCTCTGTGTTCTGTTACAAAATGTTGCTGTCAGAACAATTTACGAATTACAGCCCTGTTGGTATCAACTTCCATAATTCATATGGAAATTGGTTTCCCCACAAACACTCACAAAGCACAAAGAGTCGTGTGACCACATAGAATGACCTTAATAACACAGTCAGAATATAGAGACCAGGTGCCTGGGCCAGCACTAAAGATCGATGGTCACCAGGCTGGGGGGAAACTTCCATGTAAGCTCACGTGCCTGTGGTGGTGAGGTCAGTGTGGGTGCTCAGTGTCACCAGTGCTGCCACCCAGGCTGGTGGCACCTCACAGGATCTTTAGGAAGCCAGGAACATTCTGAGGGTTCTGTTCCCAAGCACTGGTGATAAGCAAAAATCCCATCCAGCTGCTGATGGATGCTCTGAATTTTCTTAAAATTCAGCATTTTCTTAAAATACCAGGAAGTACAGCTTGTTCAGGATTTCAACTGTGTTCATCTGTTCCCTCAACTTCTGAGGCCTGGGGATGAGGAGGGGAGTTCAGCACCTGAGATGAAATCATAGAGGGAGTGGCTGTGCCAGGGGCCAGGGGCTGGTGTTTAGGGAGCACTCCAGGGCAGGTCACACCTGCCAGGTTCAGCCCTGAGGAAGGATCACGGGGTTTGGTTGTGGCTCATCCGTAAGGATGAGTTGTTTCTTCACACCAAGTGTGCGTGTGTGATCCTTGGAGTAAGAGAGAGAGGGAAAGGGAGTGACAGCCAACTAGGTGCGAATTGCCTCCGAAAAATTCTAAAAGTAAATGCAAATCCATAGTGTAAAGAGGGGGATCTGCAGCTCAGGCTGGATTCCGGGTGCTGTGTGCCATTGCTGTCCCTCCAGTTGGAGGAAATGGATCCAGCAATTGAAATTGCCACATTTCATAGATGAAGTTACACTGCAGAAAAGAAAACGTTCCTCAAATAGAAACCACTGCATTAATGTCTAAGAAAATGAAGTAAAGATGACTCTAACTATTTTTTTAACTGATCCATTATAAATAGATGGGCACACATCCAAAGTCACTTCTGGCTATTGGAATACACCACAGGGTAGAAGGTAGCTGCTCAAAGAATTGAACGTTCCTTGTATTCAACACTTCATTTGTAATTTTAACCTAAAGAGAATTTGGTAAACTGTGCAGGGGCAAGCCCTACATTTCAAAAAATATTATCAGCTTTGTCTAAGATCTCGCAACACCCATTCTGGACAACCCTTTCGCCATGATGTAGATGAATAGGAAAGAAAACTACAGATCCTGTTTCCATTCAAATATTGTGAGCCAAGATGAGACGCCACCCTGAAGCAAAACATCCAGGGTCTTGCTTTGAATTTCGTCTAAGCAAAGATGACAAAAATTGCTTTTGCAGAAATAAAAATTCGCAAGAAGGAAAGTGCATAAAATGAGGAAGAAAATGGTTTTCTTTCCCTATAAAGGAAGAGCAGGTCTTTAAGATTTTATAGACCACAGATTTAAACCAAGAACCTCCTTTTTACAGGTCCCTGGTTCAGCTTAAAATGGTAATGGCATTACTGCTGAAACAAATGGCACCAGTGATGGCACCTGGAGCTGCAGGAGGTGCTGGGCTCTGCAGAACTGTTTGGATGGGAGGGATATGGATTCAGAGGATTCTCCTGCAGCTTCTTCTCCCCTCCTCCCATCCCAGGGACATTCTGGAGAGCTGCTGTCATGATGGGAAGCAGGACACCGGCCATCAGCTCCTGCTCCTGGGAACTCCAAGGGGCTCTGCCACATCACGAGGTTTTCAGTCTCAGTTAGGTTCTCAACTTTTGATGAGATGGTTCAAATCAGGAAAATCCTGTCTCTGAGCCAGACAGTTAAAATTGAAAGTAATTAAGGCAAAATCTTTTCCTGCACAGAAAGTACTGAACATGTGGCAATAGCAAAATCATCAGCATTTCTGCCATCGTAAGCCCACAAAACAAATTGGATTTTGAACAAAGCACATGGAACGATGACCTTTGTATACAACTTATCTTGACCTCTGAAAGTAATTTTGTCTCCAATTCTACTGCTAATTGCAAATGCTGAATTTTGAATATTCACATTTGAGAGGGATTCATGGCTTGATTGTTTCAGAAATCTAACAAGAGCAAAATGCCCTGAGAAGTTCCTCTCCCCGTTTGAACAGCGTTTGCTGAAGTTCCCAGACCTATTCTTGGAACGGTTTCCTGCCCAGCCCAGACTCCAGCAGCGAGCACCCAGACTGTGGGAGGCTGCACCCAGGCTCCTCTTCCCCAGCTCAACCACCCATAAGCTTCAGACTTGGCAACTGTGACTCCTCTTACTTCCTCCTACGGTTCTTTCTCTAGCTCAGCCCTTTCCCAACTCACAGAGGACAGACACATCATCTTCCATGTACCCCAGTCCTTGAGCTGCACAAGACCAGTGTACCACCCAAGTGATGGGGAATCACATCCCACCTGGGCTGAGCCCCCTCCGCTGGGCCTGGACACAGCTCTGAACCAGGGCAGAGATCCCAAAGCAGATTAAGAGCAGTTAAAGCAGCCAATAATGCAGCGCAGAGCAGAGACCAGGGCACAAGTGACCTGAGGCATGATTTGCAGTGAATGTCTTTTCCTCTCATAAATAGGAGAGACACAGTGGGACGATTATCCGCCCAGATTTATCTCCTCAGCTCCGTGTATATCCTTCTGCGCTTAAAAATGTCTCACTGCCCTTTGCGTTATTGCATTGCCCTTTACATTCATAGCGCATAAACCTCTCAAGTACCGTAAAACTTACAAGGTGTAATATAACGTCAGGGGTTTCTTTTACACACCATAAACAAAAGTCACTGGAAAAGGAGCACAGAAAGGGAGACATTACTTGGCCTGACAACAGTACAGGAGGAAAATATATATACAAGTATACATATATACACTTAAAATCCCGAGCTGGATTGATTATGTGGCATTGATGGATCACCTGAATGTATTACATAGATAAGGAAATTGATTATTCAATAAATCACTGTCTGCACTAAGAATCCAGTGTTAAAACAGAAAGAGAAAATATTATAAATCTGTCTCGCACAGGCAAAGAAAAAGCTCAAGCTTTTAAGGTTAATCATGATGTACCTCTTGCTGCACATCCGATCAAAGAACGTCATCCTGGAGCTCTGCAGTGCTAAAGGACTGGTGTCTTTCCCAAGGCTCTCCAGGAAGGGAACCTCCCTCACGTGGCTGAGGGGCTGTTTCTGCGGAGTGCGGCGTGCCAGCAGCGGGCAGGGTGATCTGACAGACCCCCGGGGTACATCAGCCCCATCCCTGGAAGTGTCCAAGGCCAGGCTGGACAGGGCTTGGAGCAGCCTGGTCTAGTGGAAGGTGTCCCTGCCCATGGCATGGGGGTGGAATGAGATGAGCTTTGATGTCCCTTCCAACCCAAACCATTCTGAGATTCTATGACATCCAGCCTTGTATCCTCTGCTGAGCAGGTGGCTGTTTGCTCCATTCAGAATGAAATCCACTCTGCTCCCAAGACAAAACTTCTGCTGCAGCCAGGAAAACCCCCCTCAGCCCATGTGCCCAGGCAGGCACGGTGTCTCACAGAGGGTGGAATTTAAAATCACTGCTGTGACTTCCCTCAGAGTGCTTTGAATTCACTGCAAAACTAACCAACAAGTCTAACACTTCAGTCCCAATAGACAGCCATAACTCAGCTAAATTTGTGGGTTATACCAGATTTTATTTACTGCTTCATCCTGGGAGAAAAGTACGAGCTGACAGCCGTCTATTCATTAGAGTGGGGGGAAGCCGCCCACGGCGATGCTGGTTCTCTCACCGTACACTTCCACGTCTCTAATCGAGTTTGGATTCTGCAGTACCAGCTCTGTTATTTTAGGAATGACGTACGTTCCTACTCACCTGGGAGCTGGTGAGTTCAGAGATCTGGTCTGTTCACCTCCAAGTCCCCGGACTGAACAAAGGACATGCCGTGGCCATCAGATGTCATTACCAGCTAGAGAGTGCCCAGTGGCCTCTGCCAGAGCAGTCAATGGCCTCATCCCAGTCCTTACTGGGAATAGGAACCACCATTTCCACCGAGCTGCTGCAGGGGCACCACTGATGCTCCTAAAGCTGCTGCTTGCAGGAGCCAAGGAAGAAATTGAAGTCTGTCTCAAAAGCCTGTGTAACACTGAGTGCTCCAGTCCCAGGGGAGCTGGGTACCCCTTAGAGGGGATCCCCAGTGCCGTTTCAGAATGATGAGCAAAGTGCAAGGCCCAAATTCAAGAATTTATCTGAATGCTTATATAATTTTAAGTCTTTGTTTTGTGCCTTTGGTATTAGCTGGTTTATCTGTCTGCTTAAAAACTTCTCTGAACGTACTCACATGGTCCATGCCTTTGGAAGCCCAATCCTTCCTGCTGCTTTCCAGGTCACGCTGCTGTGCTGAATGTCCCAGGCACAACGAGCTAATACAGAATGTGCCGGTTGCTCCCTTACTACTTCCCAGTTCTGAGTTTTATTCTATGGATCTGACCCCACAAAGAGGGGTGCTGCTTGTTGGCTGGGGCACAGCAAAAAAGCCAAAGTCTAACGAGGTCCCTGGACTGAAATATTAAATAATACAGACACAGCGTGGTGGCCGTTCTCAACGGCTGGTGTCTGCTTCCCTCTCTTCCTGCCGGTGCTGCAGAGCTGAGCAGTGTGGGGGAAGCTCAGAGCAGCGCTGGGGTTGCCTCTGACGCAGGGGTACCCCACGCTCTCCTCAGCCGTTTGCAGCTGAACGACGTTTCCCTGATGATCCTCCCTGCCAGAAATAACAGAGCAGTCACATCCCTATTTGTGTATTCATGCTCAGTGTCTCACTGCAGATTAAAAGCACAGGGACCCAGGTAACACTGACATGGTGAGAGTCTCATAGTGCAAACCTGAGCAGTGAAGCTGTGGATTCCCTGGGGGCAGCACAGCAAGGGTGGGGAGAGGAGGCAGAAGGGGTTAACAAAGGCAACCACAAAGAAAAGGTGGTGGAGGAGCAAAAGACAAAGCAATGAGCTGAGCCCTCCACCTGCTTTAAGAGCTCTCGCTTGTGCTAAGGACCTGCATCTATTTTAGTCTTTATTACAAGTGGTAAATAGCAGCACATTATCCCTGTTTTCGCTGTTAATAACACGAATCAATGTATCAATGCATGAACCCCCACCCCATCTGAATGCCCTCTGCATCAGCCCAAACTGCAACAATCCCTGCCTGGCAAACCGAGCTGGAATATCTAAGAGACACAGCTCTCCTGTTCCACGTCTATTCCCTCCAGCAGCACCGCCGTAGAGCAGTTCTTATCCTCTCATTCAGCCCTCAGTTCTTCTCAACATTTGCCTCTATCCCCCCTCGCCCATGGTTCTGGTGCTTTCAACTCGCTATCTGCCTTTCCCAGAGACTTCCACGCCCGTCTTCTGGTGTGCAAAGGGAAAAGCCGCCTAGACAGCATCGCGTTAAAGCTGCAGCCAAAAGGAGGGGAAGGAGATGGCGAAACTGGTGGAGACGCACATTACACCGGATTAGGAGGCTTAATGCTGGCTACAAACACCGCGCCGCGCCGGCCGTGTTTGGTACCGTGTCTCCACGAGAGAGCCCAGCATCGCAGCTCCTCTGGCGCCGTGCAGGTGCTGGGAAACCCGTGCTGATGGCTGCTCCGGGAGGACGGTGCGGGGAGCCGCGGCGGGGCAGTGCCCTCTGCCGATGCGGGGCCCGGCTGGGCGCCAGCGGCATATCGCGACAGGCGGGAAAGCTGGACTTCCTTTAGGAGTGCTAACTCAGTGAAACTGCTGCTCTGTACCCAAGGACCGCTTCATTTTCCGGGAAAAGAAGAGACCCAACTTTGCTGGAGACAGAATGACTTTAGTGTCGCTCTGTGCGGTGGCTGCGCCGTGCAGGCTTTACAGGAACCTTTTCCTAACATCAACCGCTGCTTAGTTTCATTAATAAAAACATCAGAGATGGGGAGATTAAGTTCATAGAGGTGGATTTGCACCTGCTGGTGATAACACCAGATATGACACTGCACACAAGAGGCAGCCCAGTATGCGTCAGTGTGCCCCAGTGGGTGTCAGTGTGTCCCAGTGGGTGTCAGTGTGCCCCAGGGTGTGTCACTGTGCCCCAGGATGTGTCAGTGTGCCCCAGGGTGTGTCAGTGTGCCCCAGGATGTGTCAGTGTGTCCCAGTGGGTATCAGTGTGCCCCAGGGTGTGTCACTGTGCCCCAGGCTGTGTCAGTGTGTCCCAGTGGGTATCAGTGTGCCCCAGGGTGTGTCAGTGTGTCTCAGGGTGTGTCAGTGTGTCCCAGTGGGTATCAGTGTGCCCCAGGGTGTGTCAGTGTGCCCCAGGGTGTGTCAGTGTGTCCCAGTGGGTATCAGTTTGCCCCAGGGTGTGTCAGTGTGCCCCAGGGTGTGTCAGTGTGTCCCAGTGGGTATCAGTGTGCCCCAGGGTGTGTCAGTGTGCCCCAGGGTGTGTCAGTGTGTCCCAGGGTGTCAAGTATGCACATCCACCTCTCTCCGTGCACAACAAGCCCGCACAAGGCTCCTTCACCCCTCAAGCTGTGCACACACCCTGCTGCCTCCAGCCCAAGGGCTGTCCATGTGCCCTGAGGCAGCAGCCCAGCACTGAACTGTCTGGTTTGGTGTCTCTCCTGCCTTGTGATAAATGAGAGTCTATTCTTTTCTGGTTTGTGGTTTGATCTTCATTTCCTGTATGAAGTTCTCAAGAGATGCCAAGATCAAATAATTGGACTATTCTGCGATAAAGAGTTAACATTGTTATTCAAATGTATTCAGAATTAATTTACCACCAAACAATTTACACTGCCGCCCTCCTATCCTGCTGAAATTACCAGAATGTGTTATCTGACACACAAAACGTCTCATGACCTGAAATAACTTTATCAACCATTAAATGCTTGAGCAGTGGGTGCATGGTCACAGAAATGCCCAAGGGAACGCAGGAGAAGCTCCAAGGGCAATAGAGTGATTTAAAAACACCCTGGTGTCATCCAACGCTATGCCATCCTGCCAGCCTCCCCAAAGAACACTAGCCACTCTGGTCACCAGGCACAAGCTGAGCAGAAAAACCCTCGAGCTGACTTTCTGAGGATTCCCACTCCAGCATTCGTGTCCCCCATGGCTGTGCAGCTCCCAGCCCCTGGGTGCTGCCTTTTTAGCCTGGAAAAGCCTGTTTCTGCCTTTATTTTTAAAAATGCAACTTCATTTGCAGAGTGTGGGAAGATGGTTTCAAACTAAAATTCCTGACAGGCATAATAAGCCTCAGAAAAGCCAATCACACAGAGCAGGATAATTATCCACAGAATTTGTTTTCTATGTATTTATATAAAATAATCAATGATATTTTTCTCACACAGATGCCAATTTGATTGTATTTTCCGTGTTACTTGCAAATCATACAAACAATCAATGCTCTGACCCCTTCTCTACACAAATACAGCTTAGAAAGACACTACAAGAAATAAAATCCGATAAATTCCTCATGCAGGGTTGTTTGTTTAAAAGCTTTGCTGAAGACTGATCCTGCTCACAGCGACTTCAGAGATACAGCAGTGGGACTGTCAGACATGCTTGAGGTGGGATTATTGCCTCAAATATCAGCAGGAATAGAACCTCAGTAAAAAACCTGGCACAAAAGTGGAGGCGATGCCTTTTAAAATGTAGCAAGGAAAATGAACCCATTCCCTGGCCCAGCACACTTCTCCTGCAGAGGGGCAAGGTGAGCACACAGCTGGGGTTAGGACGGCCCAAGGGCAGGGTGGGCTGGGACCCTGCCTGTCCCCCTGCCCACAGAGGGGGGCAGGCACCACATCAGCTGCTCTCCTGGCAGCAGTAGGTGGCCAAGGGCAGTGATGGCAGCGGGGCGGCATGGCTGTGGTGTCACCTTCTCAGCAGCACCTGAGTGCAAACCCACGCAGGAATCCCCACACCCAGCTCCCGCTGCCTGGCCGGTGCCGGGGGTCTGTTCTTTACAATTTACTGATCTCAGCCCATTGGCATCTGATCCGCACGTGTGTCTCGCTAACGCATCATCCATCAAAATAGTCACTCGGAGTGATTTCTGATGATGCTTCAGCAAAGCAGAGGTGGCTGGAATGGGTCTGCTGGAGCCGCCGGTCCTGCTCCACCTGCGCCACCGATTCCAGTCATCCCGCCCTGCTTTGTTAGGGACGGTGCCATCAGCTCTACAAAATGGCACCAAGCTCTCGTCTGTCGCGTTGAAGGGTGCTACTACCTCTTTTTAATCCAAGTGAAAGGTTAGGCAAATGGGCTCTCTACGGTACCGTAATCACCTCGCTCTCACTGCTTTTAGATACGAGGGCACGATATTGCGAATACTCAGCTGCTCCGCGCAGCTCTCCATACCAGGTGTAATCTCCCGGAGCTCAGCCGCAGTGAGGACTGGCGGCAGCGCAGGCTCCGTCACCGGGGGTAAACACGGGGCAACTCCTCACACCACTGCCCTTATCTGTCTCTATTCCAGAGTAACTCGGAGCTGAATTGAGCACTTGGAGCAGCTCTGGATGGTGTTTTCTGATACGGCATTTTCAAATATTTAACGGATTGCGTAATAACCGAGCAGCTGTTGAATAAGCTTCAGATACAAACTCCTGCTTAAAAAACCCATCCAGTAACAAGGCACAGATTTTCTTTGTACGAGTGCATGTATAGATTATGTTTAGATGTGTAGATTAAATATTTATATTTTACTGGTGAGAGAAAGAGTGCTTTTGGCTTTTCCTTCCCTTTCTTAGATATCTTTCCCTGTATTTATTTTAACAGTCAGCTTCACAGGGAAAAAAGAGAGCTTTGAGAAGTTACCTGCTTTCTTGATTTTCAGTGCTAAACCAGTAGTTACTTAAGTGTTCTCCACTTCTTGGCATAACCTAATAATTAAAATAATTACTTGAAAGCCAGGGCAGCTTTGCACAAATTAATGCAGTGCAAGAAGATACAGTTTTCCAGTGGGCTGAAAAAGAGGTCACAAAATGATGCCAGTTTTAGCTGAGAGAGAAGGTAAACACAGATCTCCCTGCAGCCCCGAATAAAGCCTTTTCCTTATCTCTTAATTTTCTTATTTTACTGATCAAGAAGGTAACTCGATGAGGGGCTGACTGTTGTGGGATTTCTCAGCAGGTAAAGCGAGACCGTTCCTGTGGAAGGCACGGCAGTGCTGGCAGTGGCACAGCTGTGCTCCTGCAGCGGGCAGCCCTTCCTCCTTTCCTGCCCGCCTGCCTCCATCCCTCCCTGCCTGCCTTCCTCCCTCCTTGCCTGCCTCCATCCCTGCCTTCCTGCCTGCCCACCCGCCTGCCCGGTGAAGGGGAGCAGAGCTGCAGCAGACCCAAGTGCTTTCGTGGAGGGCTGGCAGCAGTCTCTGCATTGAAATCTCCCCTGTCCTTTCGTGCAATTGCTTTGAACCTTGACTAGAAAATCCATTTTCAGGACAACTGAGGCACTGAGAGACTAAACATCTCCACAGAGCCCCCGGGACACTCCTGAGCCTGAATATCCCCCATGAGCCACGCGAGTATTCCCGGGAGCCTCAGCACCCGCCAGCCCCAGCGGCCTCAGCCCGTTCCCCCGCGAGCATCTGCCACAGCTGCAGCTGCCCCTCGCCCGCCTCCTCGGAGCGACAGCCTGCCAGCAGCCGGGTCTGCCCACCAAGAATCAGGCCCGCTGCTGCCAAGCCGAAAGCAGGAGGAGCTGCCAGCCCAGCAGCCCAGCTGCGACAGCCCCCCCGCACACGGCTCGCTCATGGTTACGATGGGGATCTGAGCCCTGGGACCTGTCGGGAAGGGAAACTCCGCCACAGCACTGCGGTGCTCTTGGTGGGAACAGGCTGGTGACAGACGAGGGGGGGCTCACACAGCAGGACGCCTCTTCTCCGCTCCTGCAGTGGGACTGGCGAAGCCCAGCGCTCCCTGTCAGCAGCAACGGAGCCTTCCTGGGAGTGGGTTTCTGTGGCACAAAACATTTCCAGCTGTTCCAGGCGGAGGCTGAGCATACTAAGCAGCTTGGCTCTAGTGAAAGTTCATCGGCCGCCGGGGCCCAAGGCCCCGGAGGCAGATCCATTAACCTTTTCCACCAATATTTCTGGCACCACAATGTGCACGGGACAACATCTGCCTGGAGCGCCCCATTCACAGAAGTCTTGGGGACACCAGATGCTCACACTGCAGGAATCAAGCCCTTGTCCATGAGACGATCTGGGCCATGCAGCCACTCCAAGTCATGCTGGAGGTGACAGTGTTTCACTTCAAAAAGCACCTGTCTCTCAGGACCAGCATTTTCCTCTTTCTGGCTTTCATACTGCTGCTGTGCAGTTGCACTGGGATAAGTAAGACCCATTTTTTCCAGTTTAAAATAGTCACAAATCTATTCCATTTTCACTGGTTTCTCTGAGTTAAAATTTGAACCCTGAAAAGGCAGGTAAAGCCGTCCTTGTAATTTTTAGTGGGCAGACAGCAAATCCCTAGGAATGTGTACCAATGGCAAAGTGCATGGGATGTAACAGAAATCAGCGCTGTTCTTTACATGACATGATTAAAACAAGTATCTCGTTTAATTAGAAAAAGAAAGATCGCAGACTCATTCCCAGGATGTTATCTGTGCAATTACTTTATGTAACATTATTAAAAATTAATTTTCCCCAGAACCTCAGCAATTTAATGAAACACGCCTGGTCCTCAGCAGCAGCTGCAGCGGAGCCAGCCCACTGGCATCCTCCAGGCAGCGGGACTCAGTGCCGTGGGCCCCCCCGGGCTGTCTGTCCCTTGTGCCGGGCACATTCAGCCCTGGGTCAAAGCACCTCTGCACAGCACCCTATCGCAGCAGGCTCAACACCCCTCTGCACACCGGGTACCGCAGCCCTCCTCGTCACAAGCTCAGCATCCCCCCGCTCCGGGGGCTCGGCATCCCCCATCTCTGTGACCAAAAATCATCCTTCTCCAGGGAATCAACATCCCCCCTTCTCTGGGTGCTCGGCAACCCTCGTCTTTGGGGGCTCAGCATCCTCCCTCTCCAGAGGCAAAGCATTCGTCCTCTCCGGGAGCAAAGCATTCCCCTTCTCCGGGTAATCAGCACCCCACTCTCCGGAGGTACAGCATTCTCCTCTCCTCTTCGCAAGGTGCCCAGCACCCCCATCGCACCGTGCCCGGGGCGGCTGCTCGCACCGAGAGCGCTGCCCGATCCGTTCTGGGACACAGCCCCCGCCTCGCCGTGCCGCCGGCACCTTCCGCCCCGGCACCAGGTAGAGCGTCCCCAATCCCGGCCAGGGCATCCTTCGCCGGGGGAACCTCCGCCCCGGCATCGGACAGCGCATCCCGCAGCCCCGGTACCGCATCCCCCTCCGCGGCCCCGGGCAGCGCGTTCTCCGCCCCGGCCCCGAAGTTCTCCCGCCGCCGCCGGCCCTTACCGATCCGGATGACATGCGGCATCCCGTGCGAGCTCTGTCCCCAGAAGCCGCCGACCAGGAGCGCTGCCCAGTATTCCCAGAGGACGCGGCAAAGCGCCGGCCAGAGATGGGGCATCGTTGGGGAGGGCGCGGGCCGGCGCGGCCCTACGGCCCCAGGGGCAGCG